>CBVK0100094870.1:0-24695 GCA_900067695.1 Picea abies | reverse complement strand
AATGCTAAGGTTCTGAGAGCCGTGCACAGAGGATGCACTTCTAAACTCAGAGGAGTCAGACGAAGACGTGTTGAGTCATAGTATTGGAGTCATCAACTAAGGAAGAATACCCATGAGGTTACTAAACACCTCAGGAGGTAAGGCTGTGTGGGTGAGAACACAGTTGTAGACATAATCGTGGAGGATTATGTAGAGCTCTACCAAGTGGGCATTGAGCGTGTGTACAGGGGTGCACTGAGGAAGAAGAACTCTATAGAGGGTTTGAGAAAGACCAGGATCACTGAGGATTCTAAGAAGCTCTGCCAGGTGGGCATTGAGCAAGTGCATAGGCGCACAAGGGAGGAAGACAGAACCGTTGGAGGGTTCTGTGGAAGAGAAGAGACTCCACCAGGAGGGCGTCGAGAAAACATGCAAGCAGACACATGAGAATAGAGAACTCTTGGAGTTCTTCCATTTGAAGAAAGAGTCCACTGTGGGACCTTTATTGGGTTGTGGAATACCCAGAAGGCTCAGCAAGAATTTGCTGAAGCAGCAGGACAGCCAAGAAGGCATCAGTTTCTCCATTTGTGGGGAATGAAAGATAGAAATCCCTTAGGGGTATAAGCACTCTAAGAAGCTCAGGAGAGACAGTACTAGTGTGTGCACAAAGAGACTCTGCAGGAGCATAGACGTCGAAATCCTTTAAGGATTCAGGAAGAACAAGCTCAGAAGGGATAGCACTTTACATGCAAATGACTCTGCAAGTGGCGCAGAAGCTGAAGAACCCTTTGTGGGTTCGAAAGGAAAAGAAAAGCTCAGGAGGAGTGGGTGTTTGTACATGCACAACGAGACTCAAAGTCGAGGAGTTCGCAGAGGAAAGAAGACAAGGCAGAGGCCTTGGAAAATCTAAGTTCTCCCAAGTCTGGGGAGAAATAGTGCAAGCTCAGGAGGAGCAACCGCAACCTTCAAATTGGTAGGAAATCAGATCTGGACCATTGAGGAGTTCACGTCCAGGAGGAGCTCAGGAGGAGCCCACAGAAGGAGGAGACCGACAGCCATCGGATCTTACTCGAAAATCCCGACAGCTGTTGGATTAGGAGGAGTTGCGCACAATTTAGCCTCAGGAGGAGGAGCACATGGGGAGAACAGGTCTGAACCATCAGATCTTAGATCAGATCGCTGACAACCGTCGGACCTGCATGAGTCACGTGGGAGTTAATCCCGTGAACAGGAGGAGAAATCCTGGATAGGTCATCGGGATATTGAAGAGAGAATCCTAGCCGTCGATCTTAGTAGGACACGTGTCAGTATTCTGGTGAGCCATCGGGATATCAGTCATCGGGAAATCGAAGTTCTCGAGGTCATGAGAATAGGGACTTCGAAAGTCTCGAAATCCCGAGAGTAAATCTGAGACTTCCATCTGAAGAGGGACACATGTCACGCGATCGTCCATATCGGATATCTGAGGCATCAGGCATCGACAAGGCGTCGGGACACTTGAAGTAGCAAAACCTGAAAAGGAATCTGGGTCGTCCATATGGAGGACAGGTGGCAAAGGATCGGGTGCCATCGACATTTTGTCCATCGGGATATCAAAGATCCCAGGGACGAGAGTTTTGTGCATTGCATAATCGCGAAACACGATTTCCCAATAAGGCCTAGGCGCATGGGGCCACACGGACTGTCAGTGGGGGACAACTGTCAGCATATCGGGACTGAAGAAAGGTGCCATAGTGGGAGTTAGCTGTCATCACACCAAAGGAGGACAGCGACGTAGTGGAGGCCAGTTGTCAGCGTAACGGAGCGTCGGGATTTGGACGATCAGGAATCCAAAGGGTGTAGGCATTGGGGCATCACAAACCCCGTAGCCCCGACTGGATAAGGTTGTGGTCACGGGGGTTGGTCATATAAGCGAGAGTTAAGCTCAGGAGGGATAGCGCATGAAAGGAGCCATCGGGGATCAGAGAATCATGAGTCCCGTGGACATAAACCTTGTGTCATCGTAAACGCCGAAACTCCGATGGAGGGTTTAACTACGGTCACACGGAGACAGGTCATATGGACCATGTTCTAGCTAGGAGGGCTAGCGCATCGGGTTTTTGGAGCTTGAAACCCCGATAGAGAAGATTAAGGCTGCGGTCTTGTTAGACAGGTCATGTGGACCAAAGTATAGCCAGTAGGGGCTGGCTCGTAGAGAAGGAGCTCATCACAATTTAGGGATTTGAGAGGTAAGGACTTCTTGATAGCGAGAACTGTGAAACCCCGAACCCCAATACAGAGTTGGGGATAACCACGGTCAAGTGATGAAGGCCGTGGAAGGTAAAGAAGGACCTGTGGATTGGGTTATGTTTGACATGGATTCCACTTGGGAATTTGAAGAGAAGCTTCGGCTCAATAGTGGGATTTTGATCGATCCTGAGAGTGGGTGAGTCGAGGATCAACCTCACTTGTGTCATGATAAAATGTATGTGTTTATGATTCAGTCTTTCAATATTTGAATGGTTATTAGAAATGATCTGTGATTTATGTAAATTGTTATATCTATATGATCTGTCAATTTATCTCATTTTTTATGCTATATAGTTATGAGATGTGAATCCACATGAGAGATGGGGTAGGATTGACTGAAACACCTAAGTATTTCCAACCCTATTAAGTTTATCTTAGCAGGAATGTTAAGTATGATTCTATGGGAGAAGGGAATTTTCCTTCAAACTAACCATCCATCTGACCAAGGGCTCATGCCTGTGTTCGTAACCCATTGGCGGAAAAAGGATTTGTGCCTAGTCCATAAGATTTCCCAAAGGACCCATGTGACCAGGGCCTAGGAAAACTGTGCTAGTTTGAAAGGAGCTAGTTCTTTTGGCTTTGGGACTTTGGGACTTGTGACTCCAAAACCATCGAAAGAAGTCAAAGGCCTAAGTCGTGAATCAATGAGGATTGTTGATCTAGGGATCCATTATGGATTTCTCTCGGCCATTAGATTCAGCATAGGAGGGGATGCATTAAGTGCTTCGACAAAGTTGTACTCTAGGAGATTTGGAAAGGTCTAGCACTAAAAATTCCAAACGCTGGAGTCACAGAGTTAATATGGACCATCGAATCTGTGAGGACACACATACATAGATCCACGGATGTCTGGGAATATGGGTACTCGGTTAAGTAAGGGACGCGCGAGTTCTCTGAAGCTCTACGAGATGGAGTGAATACTGGTCGTAGAAGCCAGGGATACATGACGAGAGATCCTGTAGTCCAGAGACTTCATACTCCGGAGGAATTTGGCCTGGGGTTTCAATGTATGAGAACCACCGAAGCCTGGAGTAGCAAAGTAGATCTCGACCCTTGGTCAAGGAGGACATGTGGCATAAGATCAACGAGTCCAAAGGTTTCTCCTTCAGGGAATTTGTGTTGGGTGGGTTCAGCAAGAACCAAAGCTTAGATTCGTGAAGTAGATCTCAACCATTGGTCGAGGAGGACACATGGTGTAAGATCCATAAGTCTGGAGGTTTAGCCTTCGGGGGAATTGTGTTAAGAGAGCTCGGTAAGCGTCGAAGGTCGAAGCCATGAAGCAACGAGAGATGTAGATATAAGGATCTATGTGGAAACCTGTTGATCATTAGATAAAAGGGGTGGGTGGTTACCAGCGTGAGAGGACGTGGCTCGATGACATCATCCAAGGTGATGTGGACCCACATCACACATGCTACATGTCACCCAGTTTTGGAGAACTCACATACCCATTGTGCCTATTAGAGAATGACATGTGTCACCCCTTGACCCTCATCGTGTGTTAGTTATTGGTTCATGCTCGCTTGGCTGATGTGGTTGGTGATGTAATCGGGACCTCGAGAGTTTGGATAACTTCAGGAGTTCAGAGATTTTGGGGCATGTTATAATTTCATAACGTTTGACATAAATTGTCGATCGCCGAACGTTGATGGACCAATGATGACCGTCGATGGCCGAAATGTTGAAACATAGGAACGTTCAATGTAAATCATCGATCGTCGAACACCGATGGACCAATGACGATCACCAATGGCTAAAACACTAAAACATAGGACGTTCAACGCTAAACGCCAAATTTCGATCGTCGAAGGGATATGGCCACATGGCGATAGTTTGGGACTTCATGGATTAGAAAGAAAGAATGTTTCACATCGAATGTCGAGCCCCTTTTTAACCATAGGATCTCAGTGGAGGATGTGGGCTATTGATTTCCTCTTTTGTTCGAAGATCTAGGAAATTCGACAATACCATTGGAACTCCCAAATCCCAGGAGTTCTGAAGCACAGAAACCTCTGCTATGCAGACTCTTAGCTCCCGGTTTTCATCCCGAGGTCATGAGGAGGACCCCGCTAGTTGGTTTAAGCGCTTAATGGGAAATGGAAACTTCAGAGGAGCATAATAATATGGTTCTACTTAGTGAGGGACCGAAAATGAACCAAAGGAAATGCACAAATTTGATGCCTCATCCCTAGAAAGGGTATTTAGGGGTTGGGTCTGTTACATCGTGAAGGACTTGTTTGATAGATTTAAATTCTTGAATTGTGTATATGCCTATGAGAATGGTATCATATATGAACTATTGATGCATTGTTGCTTTCACTTCTCCATGAAGTCTGAGTCCCTTCCATTGACCTTTTGTTGAAGCTGCTTTAATTGAGCAACCCAAACCTTCCGCCATAAGGATAAAGAGGAAGGATGAGAGAGGATCCCCTTGTCTGATACCCCTAGAAGGGGAGAAGGTGGGAGAAGGAGATCCATTAACCAAAATGGAGAAAAAATTTGATGATGTTAATGACATTATCCATTAAATCCAAGGTCTTGAGAAGCCAAAGGCTAGGAGGGTACTTTGAATGTAATCCTAGCTAAGACTATCAAAGGGTTTTGATATGTCAATATTGACCATCATTTTGTATTGTTTGGAGGTTTTTAGGGAGCCGATTCAGTTCATGTGCAAGGATGATACTATCCAGTATCTGTCACCCTTCGACGTAACCATATTTCTCCTGGGAGACAAGAGTGGGAAGAAGAGGATTGAGGTGATTCGCAATAATCTTAGTGATGACTTTGTATATGACATTATAAAGGGATATGGTCCTAAAATTATTGGGGTATTCTACTTTGTCCTCTGTAGGGATGAGGACTAGGAAATTGGAGTGTGGGACTAAGAGAATGCTAAGGAATTTTCTTGAGACTTACACCACTTCTAGTACATCCTGCTTAATGATTGACCAACATGAATGAAAAAGGACAATAGTAAACCATCTGGGCCAAGAGATTTACCTTTTCACATTTCAAGGACCACTTGTTTGACTTCCTCTAAAGAAATATCTCTCAACGGTGCTTCATTATGTTCCTTTCTTACCAGCTTTGGGATATTTTGATTGATTTTTATTATGTTTGTTTATCGATCTGGTTGCGGTTCCATCATCTGGGAGATGTAGTAATGGGTAATTCTGCTTCAATTTCTTCGTGTTTGAATATTGTGTTTCCTATATTGTATTTGAGTGAAGTAATCTTGTTATGGTGTCATTATTGAAGCATGGATCTATGGAATAATTTGGAAATTCTCTCCCATGCTTAAAGCCATTGAACACGAGATTTTTTCCTCTGTAATTGCTCCTCCTATTGATCCCTAAGAGAAATTTGGGCACTAAGTTAATCTTCTTCTACCATAATATCCTATGTTCGGCCATTTGATATCATCCTCTATTGTAATTGTTCCATGCTTTTTGTGAGTTGTTTCTTATCTTGAAGGATGTCTCCAAATTATATTTTATTACACTGCTTAAGTTGCTTTTTAAAAAAATTTAATCGTTGCTAGAACATGAACATTAGGGATTCACTGTTGATTGCAGCTTATTTCCACTGTTGATTGCAACATATTTCCACTATTGAGCAATATTGGCTTGGAATGAGGGATATTCTATCCAAAACATTTCAAATCTGAAGGGTTGATTGATTGGCGTGGCTTGAATGTACAAATCTAGACAAATAGGCCAGAGATTTTATCTGTGATAGGGTAATATGGAGGCTTTGATTTCCATATTCAACGTCAATAAGGATTCTAAGATGAGAAATATGTCTAGATGTGAGGCAATTTGATGTGTGCATCCTCTGTGGTTGTTCCATGTGTAGATTACATTCCTCATTTCCCAATCCACCAGCTGGATGGTGTTGTACAATATTTTCACCCTACAAGAGTTACCTCCCTTGGGCTCTTCCTAGACCTAAGATAGAATAGAGATGTAATCTATATATTTTCCTAGATCTAAGTTATACACGAAAAGGATCTACTAAAATAGAAGGATTACCCGATACTACAACGGTTTTCCCTCCACAATCCTTAGCTACTAGTTTCCACAAAGATGTCCTTCACCCTTACTAGCTCGTATTTGCACACATAGAGATAGAAAAACCTTTCACAAGATCCAACCAATCATGCATAAGTTAATGATATACCTAATAATGTATCATAACACATGAAAACATTGATTTATTTATAAAGAAACATAACAATTACTTACATATCCAAGTAGAGGGAAATATCTTGTACATATTCTATTAATCAAATGGAAAATATTACAACTTACAATTTGATATCTTGATGAAGCTCTAACCATATTCCTTGTCCAATCTCTATGATTAATCTACCAGCATAAACTTACTTTCTCCTTTCCTTCCCCTTTTCCCATGAGAGACCCCCATTATTTATAGGATAGTAGAAATAATATCAAAGGGTAGTTTGGATAAGATATCCATGCCCAAGATGAAAATATTTTTGAGGTTGAACCATGAAGAATCAGGGTTTTGAGCTCATCACCCAAAACCAAGCCTAAATTGGGAGTAATAGAATCGGTCTTGCCCTGTATTCTTCTAGGGAGCAATTGGTCACCCCTTGAAAAAGGACAGGGAGCGACCAACACTTTCTGATAATGAGATATAGAAGGGCGACCAAGGACCAGGAAAAAAAGGACTGCAAACTTAGGGTAAAAGTGGTATAATTCAATGGGTCAGACTACTGGCCCCTAAGTGATTCCCATAAAGTGACCAGGTGGAAAATAATTGTATAACATATGCACCCTAAAGTGTGAGGTCATAAGAGGTGTTTAATGGCTAAAATATTGTACAAACAAAATAACAGAGCTTTGGGTGAAGGAACCTAGAAAGAAACCATAATCGGTCTTGCATAATAAAAACATCCCTGAGGCAAGCATACCCATGCTCAGTAATAAAAACTAAGCATAGCCGCCAAAGAATGCATTGTGGATCCATGCATAATGCAAGAAACTAGATCATGGCCATGAAAGAATACATTGTGGATCCATGTCACAAGTGAGAGCATATCCACAACCAAGTACAAATGTGGATATATTTCACAGGATACAAATCAATGAGAGGATTCAATGCTTGAGCGATCTCTGAAGTACTCGTGAATAACTCCATCACAGCTTGGGAGGGATTATGATAATAGAATGAATGGTCCCATGACAAGGTATTCATCCCAAATCCAAATGGTATGAATCTACAACATGCAAATAAATGATTTGATGTCGATCATGGTAGAAACCATCTAATTATCGGTCAATGATGTGTATTGTTAACAAACGCAAGGTAATCCACTGATTATGATTATGGACTCCAAGATACCTAGTAAAATCTAGCGGGTGTGAATAGATGAGTTGAAGTCGAACACTCGTAGATTCATTCAACATGAGCCAATGATGTAAACCCACTTCCAAAATGCAAGGGAACCTACCACAGATGTCTGCAAATCCCATGGTACTAAATTGGTTTCTAGATTTCAAACTTGGATAATGAGTTGGAGTCAACAGGATGAAATCCACCAGAGGAGAGCCTTGATGTATCCCCCATCAATCGACGAGAAATATAGAAAGGTAGATGGTGTGAAGAAAATAATGGTGGAGCACAAATGATGCAGGGATGGACGGGATGAATTAGGAAAAAAGAATGAAGATGGATGACACAAGATGACTTCCCTTGAACAAATCAACACAAAAAATAACTTTACTTGGAAACATTGACTCGAGAAGGACCAAAACACTCATTGTGGGAGATTGGAAGAGTAACCAGTCGGTGGAGTCTAAGAACTCATGGAGATGGTAATGATTCAAAGACAATGGATAACCCAACTGTTGTACATAGACGTAAAAAGGTGCATTGTTCAAGGGTGACTCAATAGATGACTGCCATTTGTGAATATGACTTGACGGAAAAAAAAACCCCACTCTTTTTGCTTCTTTCACGTTTAAACGAGTGCAAAAGAAAATAAAGTATGATCGATGTTCTCACACATGGATTTCTTTGCGAGCCTAGGGCGGAGAATAGTGCTCGTATTTTCATTTCATACTTAGAGATTTTGAAAGGACAAATAAGACTCCAAGGATGTTATTTTTCATAAAGTTAGTCTCATGAGCCTGAAAAAGGATAAAATATTACAAGGGAAAACTCTTCTAGCCAAGGTTGACTAGAGTATTCATTTTTTGTAATTAGTCCATCCAGTCCGAAAAAGGGGTAAACTTACACCGAATAGAGGTCCTTTCAAATCCATTTAACAAGTGTGAAAGGAAACAAGCTCACTCGGTAATATTTTCAAGTTTAGGGAGTCTAAAAAGAGATTAAAGGGGACTCCAGGGTGTACCTTTGTCATGGTTGGTTATCGAGCACAAAAAAGGGGTGATAGTAAGCTCAGCTGGAGAGAACAAGTGGATTGCAATGAATTTATAGGTGCAAGGAACATGAATTTGAGCAATGGACTACAACAGGACATGGAAAATGATGGTCACTCATAACAGTGGTTCTCGTCCAGAGTTGTTGAAAATAGAAGAAAATAGATGGCTAGCGATTAAGCATGGATGAGGTGCGATAAGAAATGTAATAAAATGGCGATGTAGAAACAATAAGAAGCAAGATGGAACTGAGGGTGTGACCATTCAACAACAACAAAAATAGTGGGAAACTAAGGTATAGTGCTAGCAATATGGACGGTTAATAATGCAAAGAGAGAAATGTAGGGAAAAAACTCTCCTTATATGTCAGTTTATAGACATGTACCTCAAGTTCAATGTATGTCCCCATCTTAAAAATGTCCCTAGAATCCTATCAACAAACGTAAACTAGATTCCAAGGTCAGGATGCATAGTGAAATCCTAAAATGAAAATGTTTTTGGATTTTTGGATATGATGTACACAAAAAAAATGACACTCACAACACACACCTATGTACAAGTCACTACACATCATGATGGTTTAGAAAAAGGATATCCCATTGCTAGGCTCAAGCCAAGGATGTTTTTCATAATCAATGAACTTATGGGCCATTGGAGGCATCATATGGCACACCATGTTGGGGCCATGCCACATAGGAATGAATGTCTGTGGCCAAAAGTACTCAACATGAGTAGTTTTATGAGCGATGAAAAATCCTTGATGAGATCCATCAAGTCGTGAAGGGGGTACAAAAAATGAATCTTCAAATGGAGGGGAAGCAGAGAATTCAATGTCAAGTTCTAAAAATTAATTTTGAGGTGAAAAAGGGTCAAAATCGGGAGGTCGACCAGATGTCCCATCCAATGCCCCTAGTCTCGGGTTGGAACTCATCGTGTTGACTCTCATTGGTTCCAAATCAAGAAGGATGGATTCTAAATGATGCACATCTTTTCTGGGCTTGTCGATGAAATTCGTGACTTTTGGGATGGTCTCTTTTGAAGGAAAATTAGTATCTAGGAAATCGTAGGAACCGAGAGAGTCAACAACTTGTACTGGAAAAGTAGGTTGATCACATTCCATCTGAGGATGGAAGGGTTGACCATTATAAATGGATTCCAAGGGGATTGTTAGATCAACAATCTCAATCATGGTGTGCAGCATGGATGCTCCATATAAGTCAACATCCTTAGGATGAGGTACCACCCAAGGATCGAATGACCCAACAGATCCATTGGTAGATGAGAAAATCATGTTGATAGGAGAAATATGGGTAGTGTCAGGTGCATGAAGGGGGGAAATAACCATAAGAAATGTATCTTTAAACATGCCTACACTGATGCTTTCATATCTCTCGGAAGACTCACCTATGAAGGGAATGTTGGTTCTAGGATTAGTTCATAATTCAGGTGTGCAATAATCCAATTGGTCTATCGTAACTATCTTCCCTTGATGGGGAAATCATATAATGTGAAAGATGGTGGATGTAACATCCTTCATTATGTAGAACCAAGTGCGACCCAAGAGTAGATTAAAGTCGAGTGTGGAATCCACCACTTCAACTTCTACGGAGAGAATGTTTCCCCCGAGCTCGATGGGTAAGGAGGGGAGAATTTTGTAAGGTTTGAAATAATTTCCATCAAAATATTTTAGGATGGTTGGAGATGTGGTGAGCTGTTGAAAACCAATGGATTTCCAACATGAAAAATACATAATGCAAATGGTCGCTCCTTCCTCGATCACCGTATGAAATATTTTCTTGTTCAAACACTGAACTGTAATTTGCAATGTTAGTTGGTGTGAAAGACATGGCTCACTATGTTATGTGTCAAAGGAAATAATGTCAGAGTCTGAAGGGTCGATTCCTCCTATGGATGCGAGGAAGGATTTACATTGTTAAGGACAGCTCTGCAATACTTCAAGTGCCAACATGGAACACAGGGCATGGGAAAGATCTTCCACTATGCTATAGTGTTGGGTTGCCTGAGCGTTCAGATTATGAGTGGTCCCTCAAAGTACCCCTTTTGGAGGGAGAATGGGAGGTTCAGAAGCTAGTTTCTCTAACGTGAGAGGACCATTGGGTGGAGTATTCAATGGAGGATCCTTAGATGAAGGCTCCCCTTCTTTGGGGTCATAGTTCTTTTCTATGGTGGTTAGTGCCACCATGGATTTAACCATCATAATATTTGTGGATGAAGACTTTGCATTTCCCCCAAGTGGGGGTGCAAGAACTTGTGTGATCATTTGTTGTTGTTGGGGGAAAGGATTGGTCAATACCACTAGTTTTGAAGGAGATCCCCCTCACTTGAGATAGTGATGAACCTTGGCAAGGTGGGTATAGTATTTGGTGAAGTGGTCTTCCTTAAATACCATGCAGGGATATTTTGCCTTTCTTTGGTATTTCCCCCCAGCATTGGAGTCTTGGGTTTCCTTAATCTCCGATTGGTCAGAAGATTTTTTGTATTTTACCTTGTTTTTATTATTTCCTCCAGATGGTTGAAATGAAATGGATTGCACCACATTCACCTGAGGGGTTTTTTCAGGAGAGGGAGGAGATTTGGTATTGGTACTAGTCTATGATTGTGTGGTAGATTGTAGTTGTACAGAACCCACTATGCCATCAGCATGGGTTCCTGGGGATGGTTTTGATGGATCATTTGACAGTCGAGGAGCATGAGGGATCAAATCGTATAATGTGCTCGACTGGAAATATACTAGGTCTAAATGTTGAGCACAACTACTGGCCTACTCCTCAGTAACAATGCCTCCCATAGCGACATCTCTTGCAATAGGTGGAAAAATTGACTTCGTAAACCAATCTACTAAAAGTTAATATGGAATGGGAGCTTTAATTAACCGTCATTGCCTCCTCCACTCGTGTATATGATCATAAATGTGAGTGGAATAGGATTTCCTAAGTGAAGTCAAAAGCTATGTACTGATTGCATACTAAATGGGTAGTTGGAAGTGAGTCATAAATGCCATGACAAGAGAATTAAAATTGACAAAGGAGTTTTACGACAACTCAATATACCATTTTGTCATCGAACCTGTGAGCATTCTCTAGAAACTTTGTAACCGAATGGAATCGTCCATCAAGGAGTTCGAAGAAAAACAGAGATGGAAGGTCGTTACGTGGTTATTAGGATCTTCTCTAGGTTTTCTGTCGAATTTTGGGATTTTAGATGGTAGTTTGGAAGGGATAGGGGGTCAAAATGGGGCATGTTGTATATGATTATCTATCAAATGTGACAAATATGGAAGATCTAGGGTATCCAAGAAAGGAAATTGTCGGTTTGATTGTGAATATTGATAATATGGATGCGACATCAGAGTACTAGTAGGACCATGTGCAGTTTGGGATGGCATGTTGAAACCTAATGGTCCACCCATATATGGTTGAGTGGCTTGGGGAGTGGGGAATATGGGGTTCATTGGTTGAGTGGGAAAATATCCCTATGGAGTGATTCCTACTGAACTGAGTTAACCCCATGGAGTATTTGACACTTATGGATACAGTAAACCAGTGTAAAGACCTGTAGGGTTTGCTGGAACATTTTAACCCCAGGGTTGAGGTTGGTTTCCAGTGTGGGATTTTCCCCAAACTGGTTGTTGTCTCGAAATAGATTGTTTCCCCCCAACTAGTTTTTTCCCCATGGGGAGGGTTTCCCTTTGGATAGAAGTTTCCCCCCAGCAAAGGGTTGGTCTCCAATTGAAGATTGACCTCCAATGAAGGGTATAGAAGAACTCCTGATTTGTAAAGTTGGAGATGTAGGATGAGTGGCTTTTGTAGTTTGGGTTGTGTGAACGACTTGATTGTTGGCCATTTGACCAATGGAACGACCAAGTAAAGAAATTTGTGTATGCATATGTGGTACTAGTGAAGCCCACTTGCAAAGAGGGGTGTATTTTCCAGTGGTTGTGTCGGAGTAACCTGGGTCACAGATGTTCCTAATAAAGAAGAAGCACCAACAGTAGTAGATTGTGCTCTTGTAGGATCAACTACAAGAGTTATGGATAGAGGAGGTGAAATTTTTTATCCCTCTAGTAAACGATAAGAATAAAAAGCATCAAAATGTGTCACAGACGTTTGTTGAATGGGTAGTGGGCCAAGTGGATCAGTCAAGGGGGGATTTGTGTGAGGTACCATGCCTTGCACAAAGGTTGTCTTTGGTTCTTCTATGTGTTAGTCACTCCCAGGAGCTAAAATCTTGGTTTTATAAGTCATTCCTTTGACCATTCCTTTTTTAGAAAGGTTTTGTAGAGGCTCTTTCCCCTGAGGAGGTAATCCTTTCATTTTGCGAGATCTTCAATGACCTCGGTCGGCCACAGTGAAAGGAAAATAAAACAATCCCTAAGGCCAACTACAAATATTGACTAAGCACACCTCTAAGAAATCTATAGGTAATCAACCAAGCAATAATAGATAGAAGGATCTTATAAAGAAGGGATGTCAAGTAGTAATCCAAGATATGAGAAGCAGTTACCTTGAACTCCACATAACATCCCTTCTCGTTGCAAGAAACTCTCGCTTTGCTAAGTCACCCTCCAAAGGTAATGAACGTGTGATATGACATCTGCCCCAGATACCATGGGAATCCCCCCACATCCACTTCTACAGATACGTAGCAAAGGTCACCAAGGTTACCAACTCACAGTCATCCTTTAGGGGGTATAGTGGACAATCGAGACCAAAAGTATGGGAAAGATAACAATGGGAAAGATAAAAAAGTCCAAAGCTCTTCCATATGACTAAAGACAAGTGGACCAGTAACACTACTGAGGACCTTGAACGTATTTGAGATTCACAAAGCACTGAGACCAAATGAACCAGTAACACTCAAGAAAATCCCCCAATATGCATTCTTTCCACTACAATTGGCCAAGCTTTAGAGGGTTAATATTCGCTGCTCTTCTGCACACGACCTCATTTTTTTCCCTTGTTTTAGAGGGGGTTCTCGGATATTCCTATATGAAAATTGGATTTTATACTCTTTAGTTTTATACAGTATTTTTTAGTAGTCTTGGACAATTTACTCACTTTTCCTAGTCCAAAGACTCTACTGTTACGAGGAAAATGTCTCTATGGCTAGGGACAAACCACAACAGACAGAATGACACCCAGAAATAAACTGTAATATCAATTATGATATATAAATGAAATGCTAACAAGACAAGGCTAAAATCATACCTCGTCCGGACGTTCGAAGAAGACCACCGTTGAGCACACGACCCAAATCTTTATACCTGCAACTTGTCCTCAACAACCAAGATACACAAGCATATGGTGATAATATATAATGTCAGCATATAAATTAGCATAATCCATTAACATACATGACAAATACGCCCATGGAATAGTAATTCAAATATTTGCAAGATATCAATTGGACGAAAAAAGCGTATTTCTATTAAAATAATCAGCAGAAATACATAGGTGACAAACTTCTGTAACAACACATATCGGAACCGAGAAACTAAGTCCCTCTAATTGGGCCTCCACCACTTCAATCCTCCAAAAAGGAAATATCATATCTAGGAGTCAATGAGGTTCTCCATCACAAAGTAGGAAGATATTGGGAGCTTAACATAGGAAGTTCAGACTTTGAAGGACAAAGGAATGCTGACTCATTATGAAGTGAAATTTCTCCAGAGTGTCTTTTCTCTCAAAGTTGAATTTTCAAATATTTTCCAGGTTTGGATATGGCTCAATTTATAGCCTCCAAATGGAACTGAAGGGTCGAGTTAGAACGTTTCCAGTACATGGAAGGTCAAGGATCATGGATCTCATGACATGGCATGGAAACTAGACATGATTTGTAATTTTTGACAACCAAACCCGATGTACATAGGATGTAGTGGAGAAACCTGCGTATATGCTTGTTGTATAATTGATAGGGAGCATATATGTATAAAAATGTGCATTTTTTTCTCTGGAGTGAAAAAAATGGGACTTCAAGTATGCAGATGGAAATGGAAGGCCATCCAAGCAAGTTGCATGGAGTGAGTCAAAATTTGTTGTAACAGATTCACCCCAATGTGTGACATCAGAGGACTATCTTCGATGGCCGAAATACATTATAATTCCCAGAAGTGGAGTAAAGAGGACTCAGCTGGAAGTAATAGTTGCTCATGGGAATATTACAATCCATAATGACTTTGTACACATGGTTGCCAATATGAATTACACTATAGATCCATGTGGAAATATATCAAATAGTTGTTCATGGCCATGAATAGGAAATAAAAAATGGGCATATGCCATAGGCTATCATAGTCAAGAACAAGACACGGTGGTTTCCAATCTCAAAATCAACTGAAGATATATGTATACAATGGAGTAGAATATGATCTCCCATAATCACTGAAGTCATATAGGTACTGGTCCAATGAAATACAACAACAGATAAGGAATGTTGCTATTGTAAGTTGGAGGTCTTCTACACTATCCGCAAAAGGTGCAAGTCTACATCATGTGAATAGAGGAGTTGAGGTCGAACACAACGAGACTTTGTTTTATTACGGATCATTAAGGTATATCGTTAACAAATGTGATACAACCCACAAATAATGAAAGTAGGTGTTAAGGAACCGAGTATATTCCACAAGTGTGAATAAGGGTGTTGAGGTTGAAAACTTGAAGAATCCATTGATCAGGATACATTGATGTATGCCCAACTGTCAATGGTGGGAGAACCTGCCATTGTTGATTGCAAGCCTCTAGGTACTCATAGGACTCTAGGTCTCATTTCAAGAATAGATGAGCTGAATTCGATGGACGAAGACTCGCCGAAAGGAGAGAATTAAGGAATCTCTCACCATCTAGCATGAGGTAAAAAGCAACATATTGATGATTAGGAGGAGCTCATATGAATAGGATTTTCATGAACCAATGACCATGTGCGTCCCTTTCATGCACCATATGTGAGTAGTGCATGAAAGAGACCCTCTGAATAGAAACCAATAAGGAAAATTGTCAACAAAGGTGAGGAAACCACCAATAGGGATAATGGAATCCAAGACATTGCACAAATCCCAATGTGTGAATATATTTCCTACCGTTGAACACAAGGGAAACCCCCCAGTCAATGACCAATGAGAAAATGTCATATGTTGGGTTCAAGGTTACCTATCCATGATGAAAGTAGGCCCAGGGTGCAAGGAAGGACAACATTTTCATGTGATTCTGAGATAGACTAAGGGTATGGCCGACATGAAAATTCAAGAGTTCTGAAAAATGGATGACACATGCTTATAGACTTCCTTTGAACAAGAGCATGATACATGTGGATAAATCAGGTAGCATAGACTTGACAATGATCATTGATAAAATTTTGTGATGCTGGAGGCATCAACAAACTCTCCATAGGGAATGGAAGAATAACCGGTCAGAGGAGTAAACTCTAAGTAACAAGCCCAACTTCCTAAGGTCATGCTAAATCCAAACTTTGGATGAAAATGGACTCAAAAGTTTGTGCTTTGTTCAAAGGTGACACGATTGTTGCTGGTACAAGATAATATTCTTTTCACTTCTGTCTTTTTTTGGTTTTTCATAGGCAAAGAAATGTTATGATATAGGAGAGGAAATGAGGGTTGCGAGTAAGCAACTAGTTCCAAGCAGTGGAACATACCTATGATCAATGAAAGGAAGTGCATGCGGGGCATGGACACTCAGGGGGATGTTTCCTCTAAGGGTAAAATGTGTCAAGATGCAAAGGATATATGGAAGGAATTTCTTGGCTAGTGATGCAAATTGCGTAGGCAAGAGGATTATAACGAGAAAGTGGGAACCAACAATAGGCTCAACAATGTAAGTAGGATGATGGAATGCAATTACAAATTAACTCCAAAAAATGTCCTTTTTTGTAGATTTAGTCCCCTAGGCCCGAAAAAGTATAAAAAAATACCTAGGAGAACTCTTCTAGCCAATGGTGACTAGAGTATTCATTTTTTGTAATTAGTCTACTTGGTCCAAAAAATGGTTAAAATTATACCAAATAGACGTCCTTTCAAGACCATTTAGTGAGTGTGAAAGAGACAAGTTCACTTGGAAATCTTTTCATTTTTTGGGGAGTCGGAAAATAGCTTAACCAAGGCTCGAGGGGAGTCCCATAGGTAATGGTCAGAATGCTTGTGAGTAAGAAAATGGGATTCGAATGCAAATTCATATTGGGACTATAAGGAACTCCTAGTCCTATGGAATAACTTTTGCATGGGAACCAAATGAAACAAAGGTTCTAACTAGGGCACCCATGTTTGGTAAGTCTCTACCACTTAATAACAACACTTCTAGTAGCAGTGAGAAGGTTTTATGTCGCTAAGAAATGGGTTCGTACCTAGCGTGTATGGACCACGGTCATAGGGAAATGAAAGAATGCAAAGTGGAGTGAAAACCTATCCTATATGTTGGTGAAATAATATACCTACCGAAGGCATGAAGGGGCAGTGTTGGTCACTATAATTGCTTAATTAATTTCAAACAACCAAGTGATACATAAATTATCAACCCAGGGAAGTCTTTTTATTTCAAATATAACCACGCACTATATATGCTCAATTCCAAAATCAACTTACAGTTGTAGTAAAGGAAGCTATACTAATCACACTTGCTTGAATGAACTGAAGTTCTGAATTAAATCACAGGAAAGCAACCTTCCTATTGCAGATCTTGAAGATTAATCTAAGAATCCTGGATTACATTAAAATAATACTTGCAACAAGAAAGAACAGTACTCTACAATCAAAGAACAGGGCCCTTACTCTCAAACAGAGACTTCAGTACTGGCACTTTTTCATGAAAACAGTAATGCAGAAAAAGATAACTCTATCTAGCAGAGAACAAGACCATTTAGTTCCTTCCTTTCTAAGCAGGAACCTTAAGCCCTATTTCTATTTAGCACACTTGTGAAATTGAGATTACAGAGAATAGGATGGTCTGATCCCTTACTTTCTGAGCAGGGACCCTTAACCCAATTTCTGGCTAGCACACTTGCAGCAGTAAATGAAATCTACAGAGGACAGGATGTTCTGATTCCTTCTTGTCTGAGTAGGAACCCTTAACCCAGTCTCTGGCTAACACACTTGCAGCAGTAAATGAAATCTACAGAGGACAGGATATTCTGATTCCTTCCTATCTGAGCAGGAACCCTTAACCTAGTCTCTGGCTAACACACTTGCAGCAGTAAATAAAATCTACAGAGGACAGGATATTCTGATTCCTTCCTGTCTGAGCAGGAACCCTTAACCCAGTCTCTGGCTAACACACTTGCAGCAGTAAATGAAATCTACAGAGGACAGGATATTCTGATTCCTTCCTGTCTAAGCAGGAACCCTTAACCCAGTCTCTGGCTAACACACTTGCAGCAGTAAATGAAATCTACAGAGGACAGGATATTCTGATTCCTTCTTGTCTAAGCAGGAACCCTTAACCCAGTCTCTGGCTAGCCTCATAAAATCATCACACAAGATTGCTTAATAAAAAGGATTACAAATTTTATTCAATAAACTAAGACAGAGTCAATAGTGTTTCAGCAAAGTGGAATCCAATAAAAACAGTGTTTCAGCATATGAAAATTAAACACACATAAACAGAGATCGTATCAACACACTCTATAACTAACGGGTGAATCTTGTGAAGATGGTGGGCCCTCCCTTCTCACAAGATTCCCCTAGAACGAGAAGGCTAGAAGAAGATAATCAAAACAATATTTTATTCATCTATCAAAATGTCATGTTACAGTCTGAAAATGAGGTACATGTCTCTCTCTCTCTCTAAATCTTTTCAATACATCAAACTTGGATTTCTCGAATGGTGATTTCCTCTCATTTAAAGAGGGAATCCCTTCGATACAATTGATAAAAATTACATGGTGTATCTGAGTCCTATCTTTAGTCGGATCTTTTTCTAAACCAGAACAGAGTGTCCTAGTTCCATGCAACAAAAATGCTATTACAGGAGCTAGATGAGGTGTTGCTGTTACAACTGGAGTAACAACTTCTTCTCATGGCTGCTGATGTTGTTTCAACATTGCAATTCGCGGGCTGTTTCAGCCACGTGAATTGCGAGATTTGACTGTGTCGGCATTGATCGCTGACTGTAACGACTTCCTTGTGTTTCAACATCGTTGGTTCTGGCGATCTCCTCTGTGTTTCAACATTAGCAGCTCTGGATTTTGTAACAGCTCTGTGTTTCAACATTTGCGACTCTAGACTGTATGATAGTTCTGTGTTTCAGCAACAGTGACCTCAGACTGTATAGCCTCTCTGTGTTTCAGCAACAACGACCTTGGACTTGTTGTGACAGTTCTGTGTTTCAGCAACAGGGCTCAAATGCTAATCTGCAGTCTAATCATTGGTTAAGTACGAAAATAATGTAAAATATTATGCAAAACAGATTAAACATATAGTAATGAGAAGGGACGTTGTGTACCTTTGGAATGATCAGATAAAGTGATAGTATGAGTCTAAATACAGGTGATCAAGAGTATAATAATGGCAAAAAGTATAGGCAAAAAGGTTCATTGTGTGGTCCTAACATCCCCCCCAACTCAAGGTGTTGCATGTCCTCAGGCAACTCACTCTGAATCAGAGTCTGAAAATCGACTCTGAGCATGTAAGTTACTCAAGCAGTAACTTTGGGAGGTGTTGTCCGTTGGCGTTCTGGACCCCTGCACCTGCTGTAATCTTTTCCATGCTGTTGTTTCTGCCTTCTGAGGCAGCTTGTAACTGACTTGATACCTTTCTATTGGCAACCAGAGGATGTGAAAGTAAAACATGTATCCTATCCAATTTTCAGCACAATGTCTAACACACTAGATATAGATGGGTATCCTGGAGATTGCTACTTCTAGGTTGGCAGGACCAAAAGGATGGTGCTCTTGTCTCTTCTCAGGGGATTGCTTCCAAAACAGGTTATTGGCCTGGAGGGCAGGAATCTCTATGGATGTGATGCTGTGCTGACAATCTTGGAGCACTTCTGAATGTAGCTGTTGAACATGCTCAGTCACCCCTGGTTGTTTTAAGAACTCATAATATTCTGAAATAAAAGTGGCTGCCCTCTATGGTTCTGGTCTAATCCAGAGGAGGCGATTATCTTCATTGTGCTTAGCAGCCAAAAAGTCATTCTGCCACAAAATATGATTATAAAGAAAAGAAGTGAATGCTTGAAGTTGAACATCCCCAACAAGGGGATTTATGTTTAGTAGCCTGTCTTCGGGAATGGCCTCATTATGGAAGTATGCCTCACATAAGAGGTGTTGATCCCTAGTAGAGGTTGCTACAAAAGTCTTGACAAAATCTGCTGGTTGTATTACTCCATGGGGCTTACCTTCTATAATGGATTTTATCTGGAACCACGTGAGTCTCTCCATAAAAAATAAGGAGTAGTTACAAGATGGTTTCCTTGTGGCAAGTAGCTTCTGTACCAAATCAAATATCAGGACCAATCTGCCTTTCAAGTCTTTATTCTTCATCTTGAGGTCACGAGCTTCCTCGCGTATCTATTCTAATGCTTCCCAATTTGAGAAAGTGTGATTTATCCAGGTTTGCCTATGCACTTGTAGATGTTTGGCTTGTGTTTCAGCATACTCCTTCTTCCATTTTTGTATTTCTGCATGTTCATCCCATAGCTGAGTCTGTGTTTCAACGCTGGAAGTAGTGGGATTAGTCAAGGTTTGAGTAGATTGTTCCCTGGAAGTGCAGAGATTGATCTGATTGGGAGGTGCAAATTCCTCCATGGGCATTGTTTGCACAGCCTTGTTAACAATAGTAGGGACTTCTCTTGCTATAATGCAGGGTTCAGTCTTGATCCTGGAAGGGCCTGCTAGTTCTTGTGTTGTAGCAGGTTCAGTCTTGAGCATGCTAGGGCCTGCTGGTTCTTGTGTTGCAGCAGGTTCAATTTTGAGCTTGGTAGAACCTGTTGGTTCTTGTGTTGTAGCAGGTTCAGTCTTGACTTCAAAAGGTGAAGGAGTACGGGCTACTCCTGGTATTGGAACTTGAACCACCTTATAGCCTGCCTGATAATAAATATCTCCACATTGGCAGCACATATATTATTTGCATATGCTTTCTGTAGTTTGTTCTGCCAGGGTTTCTATACGGCTTGAGGTGTACGAATTGAGTTCCTTTTCATATGCTTCCTTCGCCCTAGCTAGCTCCTACTTATATGCTTCCAGTTCTGATTTTAAAAATTTGTTTTCCTGCAAGACAGATGCCATTGTTGCTTCTGGTTGTTGGGAAGGGGTAGCAGGAATAGTAGTTGCTGCTTGTGTTTCAACTTCTTGGTGAAGAAAAAGTAAAGTTGCAGCACCCTCAACCTCTAAGTCCTGTATATCAATTTCAGTATCAGCGGGTGGTTCTTGTGTTTAAGCCACTGAATGGGTGGTTAGTTTTTCAGCCATTTTGCTTGAGGAGGGTGGTGTTGCAGCAATCTGGGCCTGTGATTCCTGTAATTCAGTTTCAATATCAGTGGCTGGTTCTTGTGTTTCAGCCACTGGATGGGTAGCTGGTTGTGTTTCAGCTACTTTATTTGAAACAAATGTTGTTTGGGCGTTTGATTCCTGTAACTCAATTTCAATGTCAGCGGCTGGTTCTTGTGTTGCAGCCGTAGCTGTTTCCTGTGTTTCAGCTATTGCTAGTTCTTGTGTTTCAGCCACTGAGTGGGTAGTTGGTTCTTGTGTTTCAGCTACCCTGTGTGAGACAGATGATGTTACAGTATCCAGGGCATCTGGTTCTTGTGTTATAATGCCCGTGGTTGGAATAGGCAAAGATCCCAGAATTGGGGAGGTCAAAGGTGTACGGGGTGTCAGTCAAATTGGTGGGGAATCTAGGGTAGTGGCCACAAAGGGTGGCCTTGTTGAGATTCTTGTTCGCTTTTTCCTAAAGAAGGGTGGAAAGAGGGAAGTTTGCTTCCATTTTCGGGAAGGTCGTTTTTCAATGATGGGGCAGGAGGGATTATCTGGTTCAGAGTCATCGCTTAGAATGTGAAGAGCGGGAGTGGAAGACTCTGGTGTGGTATGCGGTGGTTCTGGTATGGTAGGGGGACTGGTTGGTTGTGTGGGCGGGCTATGGGGTATTTCGGGGGAAACTGGGGGGTTTGGCGGTTGCTGCTCCTCAAGAATTTCAGGGACTTTGGCAGCTGGTTTAGGGTTTATGGGTGGATTGTTCAATGGACGGTTCTGCTGGGCAAAACCCCTGTGGATGAGTAATTGAATGAGACGGTGGTGGGTAAGGGACAGGGTTGGATCTTTGGCCTTTCCACAGTAATGTGCCATGTTCTTCAAATAGCCCAACAAATAATAGGGAATATTGACCCGTCTGTTATGCCTTAAATGAGAAAGTAGGAGAAAGTCAAGTTGGTACACTACCTGATAGCGACCTTCGCAGGTCACGTAATGCTTGATAAATCTAGCGACTTCCGGCCATGGGGGAGGCAAGGAGCTGAGTTTCACACCCCTTCCTTTCAATTCAATTCATTCCCCAGGCAGGAAGAAGTCCTGCTGAACATTCCCGATGATGTGTTTTTGGCTGAATTTGCGCATGCCGTCGATTGGGAGGCCTGAAACTTCTGCTATGTCTTCCTCTGTGACGGATATTCGCACCCCTTCGATGACAGAATGGTCCTCCTAAAGATTGTGGGTGAACTATAGGACTTGTTGTTCGTTATATCCTTGAAGTCTGCGGAAGTAATTGAGCCACCCTGCCTACTGGAAGATTTCATACGCTGTTGGATAGTGTTCCAGCAGCGCGGTGGTGGCGGGCTCATTTCGTATGACAGATCCTCCCATGGTTACTGGCTTGGTGAGTTACAGCGTCGAGAGTTTGTGTATCAGCTCTGCGCAGAGTGAGTTTGAGCGACGTTATGCAGGAATAGTGGTTAAATGTGGGAAAGGGAGGTGAATTAGGGGTGGCGGCGGTGAAATCGGGTGTAATGATGATGACACAAATTTGATATGTACTTCCCCTCCCATCAAGTGCAGTTAGTCATAATTACATTTGAATGGTCATAATGACATAGAATCTTTCCCATTAACTATAGTCTAACTGAATTGCATAAAATTTACATACCTCGCCTTACCGTTTGATTTGTTCTGCGAACAACATATCGTGTCTGTCCGTGGTAGTCCTGTCGTGGTGGAGACTTTTGATCGAATGGATGAATTGTGTCAAGGGGTTGTTGTTTAGGAGGACGAACTATAATCTGAAGGCGTAAAAGCTTGCTGACAGAAAATGGTGAAAGACTGGTGTTTCAACAACAGAGAAGAACGAACCAATTCCTGTAGATGAAAAACTGCTGAGCAATGGTGTTTCAGCTTCTGAAGAAAGTCAAAAGTGATAAACAGTGGTGTTTCAGCATCGGAAGAAACAAAAAGTGTTGAACAGTGGTGTTTCAACATCGGGAAAAATAGTGAAAAGTTGCTAGCAATGGTGTTTCAGCAACAGAAGGGGAAAGGCGAAACAATTGTTGAACGGAGTTGTTTCGTCGATGAAAATGGTGAGGGAATGGCGGACTGGAGTGTTTTGGGAGTGGGAAGAATAAAAAGTGATAAACAATGGTGTTACAACATTGGGAAAAATAATGAATGGTTGCTGACAGCAGAGTTTCAGCAACGGGAAAAAAATGAAAGGTTGCTGGTAAGGGTGTTTCAGCAACAAAAGAGAAGAGGCGAAACAATTGTTGGACAGAGTTGTTTCGTCGATGAAGGATCATGAGGAAATGGGAAAAAGTGGGTTGTCGAGCCATGATGGGGGAAAAGGTGTGGGTTTGGTGTTGCAGTAATGAAGGAAAGGGGGCGGGTTGCTGACAGTGGTGTTTCGGCAACAAAGAAGATTCAAAAGTGGGGAACGGTGGTGATTCAGCAGTGGAGGCAAGTCAAGAATGTTGAACGATGGTGTTTTAGCATCAAAAGAAACTCAATAGTTCTCATCAGTGGTGTTTCAGCATCGTGAAAATCAACAGTGCTGAACAGTGATGTTTCAGAATCGTGAAATCTTGTCTTGTTGAGATAGGATCGTCCTCTCCCAGTAACCATGCTTCGATCGGGATTCTGCAGAAATTGACTGTAGCATGGTATTTCTTGATAGGGATTATTAGTAAATAAAATCTAATCTAATCTAATACTAAAGAAAATTAACTAAAAATAATTAATTGCTATTAGGGGTAGAAACCCCCTCAATGAAAAGAAAATGGGCATCTGCCATGCATGTGGCCTTAAAATCTTCTTTAGAAATAGGTCGCTGGTACAGATGGAGTCGATGACCATTTACAAGTAACAGAGTTCTGGAGTCATCGATTGTGAGGAGCCTTACTGTTCCATTGGGGAAAATTGTATCTACTTCGTAAGGTCCCAGCCATCTTGTACGCAGTTTCCCTTGAAATTCTTTGAACCGGGAATCATACAGTAGGGCCCAATTACCTTTTTGAACTACTTTTTCTTGATATTTTTTTCATGCCATTGTGATCTTTGCTGTTGAATTATGGTTGTTTGTTGAATGGAATCTAATCTTTTCTCCTCTAGTTCATTAAGCTGCTGCAACCTGGCTGTATGTGCATCGGTTAGATCAAGGTTGACAGCTAAAGCAGTCCTTAAGGTTTTTATCTCAAATTCCACAGGAAAAACAACACTCTTTCCATAGACTAATTCATAGGGAGAAAATCCTGTAGTATTTCTCCAGGTAGTTCTGTAGGCCCATAGTGCTTCAAGGAGCCTGTAGGACCAATCCTTTCTACTTTCCTTCACTGTTTTTGTGAGAATGGCTTCTATTACTTTATTTGTGCTTTCCACCTGTCCATTGGCTTGAGGGTGGTATGGTGTAGTCATTCTCTGCTGAATATGATATTTCTGAAGGGTGGCTTTGAACCCATGAGAAGAGAAAGGAGGTCCCCCATCTGTAACTAACTCTCTTGGCATTCCAAATCTGGTGAAGATATCTGTAAATAAGAATTTTATAACTGCTTCTTCAGTTGCTCTGTGGAGTGCCTTGGC
>CBVK0100094868.1:0-11013 GCA_900067695.1 Picea abies | reverse complement strand
AAAGAAATAACAAACACAAAAAGACCAATATCACCAATGTTTTTAGGCTGATCAATTGATGAAATCAAAGAACAATGAAGAAAGGGGACTATGAGTCCCTTCTTTCTCCAATGGAAGGCTCTTGAGGCCCTCAAAAACTTGCTCTCCTTACAATAAGAAAATGAGAATGATGGTGAAAGAACTCCTAGCACATCCACTCAATGTAGAGGTGGATAGCTCAATGAAATGGTGCTAATATGTTATTGTCAAGGAGTGAGTCCTTAAAACAATCTAAGCAGCATAACATTACATGAAATTCCTTGAGAAAATGATGTTTCTTCATGGATTTTTATAGCATTACATTGGGTGATTATGTAACTCCTTTGAGGTGTGAAAAGGGGCTCTTTAGGGCTCAATTAGGTCTTTGACCAGCCTACCATGCGGATTCAACTCAAATTTGATGGTCAAATCAGGTTGGGAGCTGGTCCATAAGTGGTTGGGAGGCCGACCAATTCAATAAATGCGTCGTTTAGCAGGTGCGCGAGTTTTTTCACTAACAATCACGCATCATGCATGCATGCGTGCATTGTACATTCCTGTTCCGCGCATATGCGTGCGCACCCATCTTCGGTAAAGTGCCCTTCAATTTTTGGTTACTTTGTATAGTTTTTGAACCTTTTGCAATGCTGTGAAATTAATCCAGTGCCATGAATGACTTCATTACTGTTTGACGATGCTGAGTTCTTGTCACCATGTGCGGACGGAATTTCAGTGATAACAATGCACATTCAAAATCTGGTTGTATTCGACGACTCTGAGATAGTGGTCAGGTAGGTGAGAGATTCTATACATTGTCTTTCCCCGCATCTCAAATGTTACCAGTCTGAGGTATGGAATTTAATGAACAAATTTTATTCTTTTAATATAAATTGCATTCCTAGATTAAACAATGTCGAAGCAGATCTATTAGCTAATGTTGCCTCTAAACTTCTTCCTGCAGAAGGCTTATCCCCAAATGCATTCTTCGTGGAGCTATTGTTTCGACCATCTGTTCCTGAAAATATCACAAACTGGAGAGTATTTGATGATGATCAGCAGATCATTAACTTTCTGCACATGGAAGAAACCTTTCAAGGTGTTGTGATAGATGAACAAACACACGACGACAATTTGCATGACTTTACGGTAATACCTAATCCGAAATATCCTGAAGCTCTATCGGACATGGTAAATTTCATACCCAAATCTGTTGTTAGACTAGAAAAGTTCTATGATTTTGAAGATAAATTTAAAAAGACGGTCAATTGCAAAATCAACAGTTCCTCATTGTCTTATGAAAAAGTCAATTTAGGGACTAGTGCAAATCCTCAGTGTATCAATTTAGGTTTGGGATGTTCTAGACAAGAAAAAGTTAAATTACTTAAATAATTCAAGGATGTCTTTGCATGGACTTACGATGATCTTAAAACATTTGATCCTAATATTATACAGTATGTCATCCCGATGAAACCCCAAACTTTACCCTTCCAACAGAAACTGAGGAAAATGCATCCTAAACTAGAACCGACCGTACAAAAAGAATTGAATAAACTCCTAAGTGCTAAAATATTTTTTCCTGTTAGACACACTCAATGGGTATCCAACCTCGTCCCAGTACGGAAGAAAAATGGGGAAATTCGACTTTGTGTCGATTTTTGAAACCTCAACAAAGCATTTGACAAAGATAATTATCCTGTCATGCCTATGGAATAGATCCTTCAACAACTATCTGGTTCCGAGAGACTATCCTTACTAGATGGTTTCTCTGGATACAACCAAGTCTTGATGTCTCTGCCAGACCAACTAAAAACTACCTTCCATACCCCGTGGGGCACTTATGCTTATCGCAAAATGCCCTTTGGATTGATTAATGCTGGTGCTACCTTTCAGAGAGCAATGGACATTGCTTTTAGAGGCTTAATCAATCGTTCCGTAGTAGTCTACTTAGATGATGTGACCGTTTATTCTAAAAACAAAGACGATCATCTAGCTCACTTACGATCCGTTCTGCTACGATGTCATAAATACGACATCTCCTTGAACCCCAAGAAGTCCATTTTTGCAGTAGAATAGGGTAAATTACTAGGATTCATTGTGTCAAGTGATGGAATGATTATTGACCCCGAGAGGACCCAATTCATCGCTAAACTTCCCCCACCTACCTCCAAAAAATCCATGCAGTCTTTCCTAGGCCAGATTAATTTCGTGAGAAGATTTGTCCCCAGTTTCTCCGAAATGGTCAGGCCTCTCCAGAACCTGATTAAGAAAGACACCTAATATCGCTGGGGACCTACAGAAAACCAAGCTTTCAATGCTATAAATAAGGCCATAATAGACGCTCCATCTCTCATGAGCCCTTATTTCTCTCAAGACTTTACACTCTATACTTTTGCCTCTGATCGTTCCTATGTCGCAGTCCTAACTCAGAAGAATTCCAAGAACAACGAAGTACCCATCACCTTTATGAGCTCTACTTTCAAAGGTGTTGAACTTAACTACCCAGTGGTTGATCGGAAATCCTACGCTGTCTTCAAGGCAGTTAAGCATTTCTGGTCACATCTTTTGAAGTCAAGGACAAAGGTCATTGTTCCCTACCCGGCCGTAAGGAGCTTGTTAGTGAAAAAGGAGTTAGGAGAAAAAAGAGCCAACTAGGTCACTTCCTTGCAGGAATATGACTTAGAAATCACTCCAGCACAGATCGTGAGAGGCCAAGGGTTGTGTAAGTTGGTAGTTGATTCAGAAGCCAAACATCAAGAAGACAGTGATACGTTAAACCTAGAACAACGCGATCAGAGTTTGATTTGTTGTGCACAAAACCTCGTAAGTCCTTGCTACAACGATATTAGATTTTGTCTTGAACATGGATCAACATCCCATCACCTTGACCCTGCCAAAAGAAGAGCATTGAGACTAAAGTCCGCCTCCTTTCATCTAGTTAACGGTATACTGTTTCGTCAGAATTTCGACGACGTACTGATGCGTTGTCTTGATAAAGACGAAGAAGAAAAAGTCTTGCTTGAGTTGCATGCAGGAGAAGCTGGTGGTCACTTCGGTGGCGATACCACTGCTCACAAGGTTTTAAGAGTCGGTTACTACTGGCCCACGCTTTTTAGGGATGCCCACGCCTTGTGCCATAAATGTGTCATTTGTCAGAAAGCATCAGGACGATTGCAAAAACCAGCCTTCCCCTTGCAACCCGTTTCAGTCAATTCTCCTTTCCAGCAATGGGGCCTTGATATCATAGGTCCTATTAACCCTCCATCCTCACAACAACACAAGTATATTGTGACAGCCACTGATTACTTTACTCGATGGTCTGAAGCCGCCGCACTAAGAATTATTAACACAAGTCAGGTGATCACTTTTCTAAACTCGAATATCATCACTCGTTTTGGTATCCCTGATTGTCTAGTCTTTGATAACACTTCATACTTTTCTTCTCTAGAGATGAGTGAGTTCACCTTGGAGAAAGGAATAAAACTGAAGTATTCTGCTAGTTACTACCCCCAGGGCAATGGCTTAGCAAAATCAACAAACAAGAACTTGATCAAAATTATCAAGAGAACCGTGGCTGAAAATCACAAGAACTGGCACAATGCACTGCTTAATGCACTGTGGGCTGATAGGGTAACACCCAAAGCCACTATAGGTAATTCCCCCTTTTTTCTCGTTTATGGCAGAGAATCCATTCTACCACCTCGCATTCTTCTTCCTTCGCTTCAATTGTCACAAAACGTTCAAGAAGAAGATTGTCCCCCTTTAGAAAACCGTATTAATGCTTTGATGAAGTTAGAAGAAGTAAGAACCCAAGCTAAGCGTAAGTTAGACCAACATCAACAACTAATTAAAAGTTGGTTCAATTCTAGTTCTTCTTCTGATAGGAATTTTGAAGTAAGCGATCTCGTCTTAAAGTGGGACAAACCACACTAAGGAAAGGGTGAGCATACCAAGTTTCAAAATTTGTGGCTTGGGCCATTTTTTATTGCTGAAAAGTTGGGTCCTAGTTCCTTTCGATTGCAGAATCTTGAAGGGCAGCTTGACACCTATCTAGTGAATGGCCAAGCCCTGAAAAGATACTTCGCTTGATTTCTAACCTTGTATATTATGTAAATATTTCCTTTTGTTTTTATTTTTCCTTTCCTTTTGGTTTTTGGTTTAGATTGGGATTGATCAGCTCTTTTTGTGTTTTTGAAACATATGCATACTTGTGTACTGAGCCATTCAGATTAAGACCATGGGAAAATTTCTTCGCTGAAATAACTTCTGAAAGATTGTACGAACATCAGTGATATATTTCTAAAAATGATATTTATGTTGGAAAATTTTGTTGTTTGAAAGAAGTTTACTAATTTCAATCTCTAAGCAAAGTTTGTCATGATCATCTATTATCTTTTCACGCTGTCCCTTTTCCGTAAAGGAATGACTCAAAAAAGATGTCTCCCTGACATAGTAAGTTGTTTTGTAAATAAAACATTTTTGGAGCTGAATGAAGGACAATGTCAAAAAATTCTGATGAGGTCTAATAAAATATGATAAAATACCAAGATTTTCAGCATCACCCCGCTCAACTATACATAAAAGAAAAAACAAAATAAAAATGTTAATAAGAGCTATGGGAAGTGTTTGTAAACCCATCGGGATACTGAATAGGTCCGCTGGCAGCAGGTAAATGCAAGCATGGCACCAAGACAACTTCGTCGGGGTACTGAACAGGCCCGCTGGTAGCAAAGCAATGTCGGGTACACGAAAATATGTAAAAATTATAAGAAGCCTCTTTAAAAGTCCTTTATTCTGATCTAGAATTTCTTGACAGGATACAGATGTCCGAGTGGGTTAAATGGAAACCCTGTCGAGGCTATGGACGCCCGCTGGAAGTAGTGACCATGCCAACAGTATTGAAGATTTTATCATTAATATCATGACTTACTGATCTTAAGACTGTTATTAGTTTTCATCTTTTAAAACATCGCTGGAAAAGATGGTAAATGATGATGTTTGTACGATTTTCTGGTTGTTGTTTTTGAATTGAATTTTTCTCTGCTGTCCTAATCTGAATTCATTTTATTTTGACAGAGATAACTGCTTCTCCCAGTGTGTCGCCATTGTTGGCAGCCAATTCAATTTTTTCAATTGCCCTAAAAGCTGCCTACACCTATGCCTCCTGAACTTCAAATTTCCATCGCATTTTGTAAATAGACGATTATTTTCATTTCATGCATCACTTGCAAATTGATTTCAATTTAGTTTTCACAACTGAAAGCGTAAAAAATCCTCCATCGTTATTTGAACTATCATGATCTTCCCATTGATATTCTGAAAGGCACTCACCTTTGGTTTGTTATTGAGTGGCTGAAATGATTTTTCGAACTATGTCCATTTGCCTATCATACTTTGATTGCGCATTGATTTTTATTTGATTGATAAGGTATTAAGCATGTAAATTTATGGGTTATATTTGATTTCATAAGGGTCATGGTTGATCTTTTTTTATATAATGTGATCCTTATCATTATAAGCTCTTAGCTTGTCGATTTTATAAAATCATTGGTCACAATGTTATAAACTTTGATTACACATTATGCAACAAGCGCATTGGTAACATATAAGTCTGATTTCATATTGAATGGCAATAGTTTGAAGTTATACACATGGCGCGTTGGTTAAACATTTGGGTTTTCATTTAATGGTTTGAATTATACAATGGCGCATATTTAAATTTGGGTTTGATTTATCGTTGAACGTTCATGGTTTCAAACAATGCAATGGCGCATTGGTATAACTATCCACCGTTTAATCCTTAGGTTGGCTGAATAATTATGGTTTGAATGATGTTATGATTGATTGAACAGCGTTGTACTGTGCCATTACTATGTTGCATGGTGATGATAATCCCACCACCCCCACATGCACACATTAATTCACTCCCCTTTCATCGTTCGCAGCTGTTAGCCCAAACGGTTTTTTCTCCTATGTATTGTTGTGTTCAATTCAAACCCTACCATGCACCCGCACCATGGCTCTAGTCGTGAGGGCTGAACCTAATGGTTTCCAGGAATTATTGATATTCGACGGTGCTTACAACGACCTTGAGGAATTCGGATGGCTCCCGTTCATACAGAATTTTGATGGCTTTAGCCCTGGTGTGGCTCGACAATTCGCATTAACCTTTGATGGCTGCTGAGCCAAGGTTGGGGATGTGCAATTGGAAATTGAAGAGCAATTTCTCAGTTTAGCTATCGGTCTCCCTGCTACTAGATAGATATGGTCAAAAAATTGCAAAGTGGAAGATGTCCCGTGGACATTGCTCTTCCAGTCACGAAAGGTGAACTCCTATGACAAAGGTTTGCCCGCGAATATGCTCAAGCAACGTTGGCATGACTTGCTGATGATAACAAAGCAGTTCATCACCTGCGAGGGCCGGTATGGTTTCGTGTTCTTGTACCACCTTCGACTACTGATGGTTTTCATGGGCTATGAACTTAATATGCCTTATTACCTACATAGGAGTCTGTTTAAAATGTCTAAAAGATACAAACGGAACCAGGCCGATAACAGCCTTTTTCACTTTGGGTTAGTTAAAATGCTTGTGGTTTGTAAGTTGGGGTTACATCGAGACTATTGGAATGATTTTCTTAATCGCAATAATTTTGATGACTCAAGCCCACCATAGGTTGACAAACCTGTGGTGAGCGAGAGTAAGTCAGTACCCCCTGTGCCTTACAGTGCTTTGTTACCTAAACCCTTACCCAACTCACCTATTGACCTACTCATTTCAGTGACCAAAGATGTTGAAGCTGTTAAACCCATGGCTAAAAATCCTAAAACCAAACCTACTGCGAATTCTAAAGGAAAAAAGAATGCCCAATTAATCTTTCGCATGGCAAGAAACAAACCGAGACCTCCTGTCAACCCTGAACCTATCATGGTGAGTGAATATTCTGACTCAGAGATTGAATGTTACCTGGCAAGTGAGTATCCCTATTCAGAAGGTCTGTGTGACAAACCCTCATACGACTTTGTGAAAAACCTACCACCTTGCTTGCAAAATGATCCTAATTATCCAGGCATCAAAATGCCTTGTGAAACCCCCGGTGACTCGTCAGAACCCCCTCCTGCTCTATCCAAACCAGCTGCTCCACCATGTGATCAGTGTGGCTCATGGTTAGAAAGGTATTACCTTGATGTGCCAATGCTACAGTCCAGAATTCATGCTCTGGAGGATCAAGTTGCAAAGCTCACCAGTCAGAAGGCTAAATCGACAACCACAGATAAGAAATAGTGAACAACAGGTTCGATTTTGTTTAAGAATGTGGAGTCGGATACAATGGTCGTCAATTCAAAATTGGCATAGCTCGAACAACCTCACTGGTATGACTATCATCTGTTTATATGACAAACTCATAAGCTCTGTTTACAGTGTGGATTTGCTTTGTCACATAAGCATGCATTATTGTATATAATTTTGTTTTGATAAATCAAATTTCATTTATTGTTTTAGTTTTGATTGGATTTAGCTTTGATTCGATTCATTGCGGTATGGATTTGATTGTTTTAATTTAGTTTGAATTGAATACTCTGTTGCTTGTTAAAGTTGTTAATATCTTTCCTAAACATAAGTTGTTTCTGGTATTTCAATTTCAAACGCAGTCAATGTTTAGATTCGAAATTAGTTATATTCTATACGATATGGTTGGCAATAATGGTTAACTGTTATGATTTTATATTCCATGTCTTTTTGACCAATTGGAATACCATTCTGTTAATGCATAACCAAACTGCGAATAGATACAAACCATAACTGTTATACCCAACCAATCGATTCATGTTGTTTGATCGTGTTATCAGTTCGATTCATACTGCAACAAATATATTGTTTAAATTTGATTTGTTGAATGAAAATGATTATGCCCAGGATTACAATTTGTTTCTATATTTGACTCAGTCACGATTCGATTCGATTGTTGCCCAGTTTACGATTATCACCTTTGTCGACTTGTGATGGTTGTGATCCTTATTGTGATCCTGTTTGCTGACTGTGTAATGCTCAGTGATCGAAATCTATGGCAAAGTTTGGTTGGTGTTGTTGTGCATTTTTCATGTTGACTATAATCGTAACAGCCTTTCCATATTGGCATTTGATTGAAACAATATGAATCTTATGCACATTGTTACAGTTGTATCAAATCGGTTATGATTGTGTTCGATTATGATTGTATCAATTATGATTGTGTTACATCGTATCTTATACGATATGGTTCACCATTGATTTCATTTGTTATGAAACAATCATGTTATGGTTTGACCATATTTTATGGTGACTAAAAAATAGAGCATTCTTACCCTGTTTCGTTTGAATCCTTTTCGATTCTGTTTAATTTGCATAATAAACTCATTTGAACTATTAGTGATTTGATTTCAATGTTTATTAAAAGAAAATTAAATTAGATTATTTAAAAAAAAAAAGATTTCATTTGATCTCTATCTAGTCCTGTATGCTATTTTAGACTAGCTACAGAATCAGATGATTCTGTAGCTAAGTCTATAGGATCAATTTTTTATTATTTTGTTACTGAAATATCTCTCTAATTTGATAATTGTGTTCTATTGTAGGTAAATTCGAAATTGTAGTTGATTTTATGAGCAGTTGGGGGATATTTCAATGATTTCACTTGCATTTTGATTTCCTAGTTTAGTTGATTTTGGGATATTTCCCAGATTATGTAAAACATTTTGATATTATCCACAAGGAGGTTTTACCCTGTGGAGAGACTTATATATACTTATGATTTTTGTAATAATGTTCATCCTCATTTTTGGGAGAACAAGGATATGGAGTTTTAATACAGACTGAAGCAGAATTTGGTGTTTTGTCACCGCTTTAGCTTCTCATTATATCAACATTTTGTTTCATGTTGTGTATATCAATTTGTATCTGGTTTATGACTACTTTAGATATCTTAATCATGTGCAAATGATATAATTTTAATTACTGTCATCCATATCTGGTTTCTTCCAAGTGTATAAAAGACATAATAATTGTCCGATTCAGTTTGTGACTGACAGGCTTATCTTCTTCATGAATTGAATTGTTAAATATAGGTTTTTGCATAACAAGTTTCCCTTATTGCAGAGATTTATAATCATAAAATTGTTATGATTTTTTATGTCTTGTTTGTCCTATAAATAACTCGAAGGGCAGCACAGCCAATCGTTTATGAAAAGTTTTGGGATTAACCAGTGCGAGTTTCTCTCCTCCGACCAGCTTCGAAGTCATCTTACGCAGGATAAACTAGGAGCGCTTCCATGTTAGCTAGTCTGTTGTTTATTGTTTTTATTAGTAGTTTAATTCAGATATTAGTTTAAGTTAGAGTTAGTATATTAGATCGTTTAATTTCAGTAGTTCTATTTCTTATTCATAAAATATAAAAAATAAAAAAAATCTATGGTTGTCCTAGGATAGAAAGCTTTTGAGTTTTACAAGTTTTATTTAAATCTACTAGTTGTGTATATTCTATATTTGTGAATAAGCTGTATTATAATTAAACGGTTAATTAGTAGAATTAGTATAATAGTAATTAGTAGATTGTATATAATAGTTAGAGTAGTTTATATTTAGCTTTAGTTTTATTTAGTAGTTTGTTTTAATTATATTAGTGTATTAGTTTAGTTTTAGTTAGTTTAGTTTCTTTTAGTTAGTTTTAGTTAATTTTAGTTTGTTTTATTAGTTTAGATAGATTAGTTAGTTTAGGTTAGTTTTATCTTTGGTCTCCTTAAGACCTTAGAATGGCCAACGGAGCCGTTAAACCCGTCAAGGTGGTTCATTCCAAATGGCTTGGGTTATTTAGAAAACCCCAGACCAGTTCCACTCTCTCAATTGACGGACAGACAATTTCGCCCGTCAACAAATACCTCACGGGGAAAAGGTTTGAGCTAAGGAAAAACCATAATGGTCTCACATATTTATTTGATCAACCAACTCTAAATGCCAGGAAGAGTAGGTGGTTGTACTTTCTCAGTGAATATGAATTTGATATAAAGCATATCAAAGGGAAAGAGAATAAGGTGTTTGATGCACTCAGCAGAAGAGTGCATGAGTTGCATGCTACGACCATTGGCATGTACAATCTAATATGAAAGAAAAAATCTTAGAGGCTGAAGAATCAAATTTTCAATACAAGGAATTAGTGGTGAAATTGCAGCAAGGTATTTGGCAGAAAAGAATTGAGGACTACAAGCTGGGAAATGATGAAATTCTTAGGTACAGAAGCATAATTCATGTACCAAATTCCCAAGAATTAAAAATTCTGATATTGATGGAAATGCATAATGTACCTTATGTTAGACACCCAAGATATTAGAAAATGATTGCAATTGTCAAGAGCCAATATTATTGGCCAGGAATGAAGAAATAAATTGATGAGTACATTACCAAATGTTTCGAGTGCCAAAAGGTCAAGGATGAGCATAGACACCCAATTGGGTTTCTGCAGCCATTACCCATTCCTTGTAAATGTGTTGAAACTGCACATAATAGATCTAGCTAGAAAATACTACACACATTTGCAGAGAGAAATTGAGAAAGAAGAAGCAAGATAGAAAGAAATGGAAGAATTCTCATTAACCGTATTCCACACTCAAAGAGTGGATAATTTAGAATAGATATAGGATACATGAGTAACTAATGAGCCATAGTGGTGATCTAGAGTGATCTGGACACACACCAACAATTATGGGAGTAAACTTCCACCTAGTCTAGTCTCTTAGGAAGTTACGGGAGTGAACTGCCACCTAGTTGAGTTAACTAGTCAACTAGTCTTCAGTTAACTGACTGAATAAAGAGTAGTGAGTTGGTGATGATATCAATGTTGCATGGTGACAAAACCAATGCAACATCTAAACTCAACTCAACTAGTCAAACTGAAGTGTCAACTGAAAGAGAATATTCTCTAGGTGGAATATTCTCCCCTAAAATATAGGAGACTAGATAATGACTAA
>CBVK0100094866.1:0-27991 GCA_900067695.1 Picea abies | reverse complement strand
ACCCATTACATAATCCCAAATCCCAAAAAGGACCCAAAAATGGGCCGAGATCCCGCAATCTATGCTTCATCTTGAGCTCCGTCTTCGATAGGTTGTCGAAGTCCCAAAATAGGTCAAACTTGACCAAGGATCTCCCAAAACTTGGTCAAGGGCCAACAGGCCCCCAACACTCACCTGTGACGCATCCCAAGTCACTCTGGTTTGACTAGTTCTGCTTCAAACGCCTTGAGCTTGGCTCAAGATGCTTTGACTTGCTGCTGTGTTGCAGCCTCCTATTCAGCAAACTCTTGGATGACTGCATCATTGATAGGACCCTTTAGACATTGTTCAACTATAGTGACAACCTCTTCTATCTCTACTCCTTAGCCTTCTACCTCTGTAAACAATTGGTAATCCTTTTCTTGTACAGGTTGGAGTTTCTAAGTTACCTCCATAACTCTGCTCTAGATAGTGTGGATCTACTATTGGGTGGTCTATTGCTCTTGGGATTGCTTCATTATTTCCACAACTGACAGGGGATTCAGTTGCGCCTATATCTTTTCGTCTTGATACTTCACCTCTTGGAGCTGTGACTCCAGTGCCTTCAATTATGAGTTCTCCTTGAGTTGTTCATAGGTCTGGGCACTATGATCAGTGAGTTTCTTACATTCCAGAGTAAGAGCCTTTAGTCTTTCAACTGCGCTCTAGGCGATTGCTTCTCTTTCGTCTCTTACATCTTTTGGGGTATCAGGTACAGTGTGTAGCTCCAAATATGTTATGCGTTGCTATAGTTGTTGAATGGCTTCTACGAGTTGGTTCACCTATGGTGTAACTCAGTCTTTTGCCTTGATTTATAAGACTTTCACAGAGGCAAGTGCTCTGTTGTGCTTCTTTTACTTCGAGTTGATCCATGAGTAACTATTCCTTTTCTTGTTGTACATGTTCTTTTTCTTCATCAAACTTCACTTGGAGAGCAAGCTTTTCCCGTTCTGCAACACTGCGTTGCTCTACGAGTACTCCTTGTACTTGTGTCAAATCCTGGGTGGCTTTCTCTGTTTCTTCCTGTGCTCGTCGAAGGCGAGCTTCGACTATATTGGCTAGGCGATGAAGTTGAGTTGGTTCATCTCCCAATTCTGGTTCTCCCAGCACAGTGGAAACTGCGTGGCTAGACTGTAGGGCCTGTTGTACTCCTTAGAGTTTGGTCTCAATTCGATCATACATCTCTTATTTCTTTGCTTCCTGTTTCTTTGCTATTTCCAGTGAAGCATCTTGTAGGGCTTCTATGAGGAAGTCGAAGTCATCAGAGGTGAGGAAAGTCTTCATCTTGGTCATGGTGGCCTTCGATTTATTTTGAGAGGAAGGTTTCGGAGGCGGACCTTTCCTTTTCTTCAGGGGATTAGCCTCATCTTCTTTCTTCTATTTAAATTATTTTTCATTCAAATATTCGCCATCACCTTCGTGCTCTGGTGATATGGAAGCAGTCTTCATGGATGCGTTGTCTAATTCTTGGACCTCTTCAGTCTTCTTTGTACTGCTAGGTCCAGGTGTATCTTGCACTGTTTATGGGTTGTCGGTGTCGAATATCTCTGTAGGGTCTGTTGGAATAAGGATTTTTGTTGACTAGTCCTTAGTGATCTCCTCCAAGTCCTCCTCCATCAGCTATAGTAGCATTGAAGTTGTTGCTTGTGTTCGTCGGTGCATGCTGCGATGTAAATAAAATGTCGATCTACATTGAACTTCATCAAAGGCCTGAACCAGTGTAGAGTGTTCGGAGTCATGAGAGGCTCGGACTGTATGGCTATCTTCAACTGATTGTAGTAGGTATGAAAACAACATTTGAGTGCCACTGTTTATTCATATCGTTTGAATACCACAGTGTACTAAACTTCAGGGCTAGGGGTTCAAAAGGCTCGATGTCTAGGAAGGTTGCACCTTTCGGCAGCTCCCAGGAAATAAAAGATATAAGGATCAAGAGCCAGCTGAAATGAAATTCATATCCTTGATCTTTTTCTTCTATACAGTCGACTTCCAACTATTTCATCGGGTACTTCTCCCAGTTCATCTGAAGGCCTTCCATGCACTTGCCTGCGAGATCAACTACAAAACAGGTGACTTGGGTAGGTCGATTCTTTCATACCAAAATCCCTGCAATCAGATGATAGGCGAGGTGCACTGCACCACTCTGGATAGAAGCTACCTTGTATCCTCGCATTCCCTTATCGACATCACCATAAGTGTCCTTTATCTTCTATGCTAGAGTGTGATCCATGGATTTTTCAGGGTAAAACTCTTGTAGATCAGGTCCTTGCATACTCAACCCATGATCTAATTGATCAGCATCAAATCAACTGTTATATGGTGTTTTAGCCACAAATAACCACCATGGTAATAAGAAAGCAACATCTTGACACATGCATTGACTTCCTGGTGTCTACCAAAGTGGGGAATATTCATGACGTTCAGCAGGGTGGACTGCGTGAGGTTCATAGTCCATGACTAGGGGATTATATTCGAATTATTCCCCTTAGTTCTGGTCAGGTACTTATGTGGGGTGAGCATGTTATAGGATTTTCGATCTCCGAGGTTGAAATCGCTAAACTTCAATGCTATAATCTTATCTTGGTATATTCGTACTGCATGTATCTCCTTAAGAAGGTATGTCGTAACCAAGGTGTATTTGAAATCTTTGGGCACACTGTCTCGATTTATTGCGCTGCTCAAAGGTGGTATATAGGCGTGTAATATGGTTGGGATCAATTTAGCATTTGCTAGATCATCTCTGTGCTTGGTTCGCTTTTCATTTGATGGTCGGGATGGTTCGTCTCCGCGAGCAGTGGATGAAGAGGATGGTAGTCCTCTTGTTGATGATGCTTGTACACCTGTAGACATCGACATGACTCTTTCATTCATGAGGTCGATCAGAACTTCTTCAAAAACTTACTCTGCAGCGCTCAACTCGTCCGACATACACACTTGGGATTAACAATCTCGGGTTTGGCGAGTAACTTAGACACTGCAATAGAATAGATAGCAAGAGTGCAATGATCACTGTATAAAATCAACTTAGTATGCGGGCTCAAATTCTCAGTTGGAAAAAGTGTTCTCGGTGCGTGGCAGGATGAGATAAATAGGTAGCTTGGAAACGGGTCACTTGCAATGGGTATGAAGCCTTCATTAAATTTGTTCTATCTATTATGGCACGGTCCCAATGGTCAAATGGCGAGCTATCTGTCCATAAATTTCTTTCTATCTGTTCAGAGCGTTGGTCTAACAGTTATAATGTCCCCAACGATTATATTGCTTCATCATGGAGAAGTTCCATGTGTCATTGTTCTGATATCCCAGTGAAGCTCCAATTTTGCAAATTTTCCTTATGTGAGGTTCCCTCTAGAACCTTCTGCAACTTTTCGATCTTAGCTCTCTTCTTACTTAGCTTTCTAGCCTTCTTCCCAATGAAATTCGTCTCGATATGCCTTTTTATGTTATGATTCTTATCTTCTTTTGGCATAGTTACTTCGCATTGTTGAAATTATTTCCTAAGATTCAAGGGTAATCCTTCTTCTTTATCTAGAACAGGTACTTCAATATCCTGTGGTTCTTCTAGTGTTCTTGCAACTTTGACATTCGGGTCTCTAGTGTTAAATAGCTTTGATCTGTTCTTATGTTCAATCAAGTGTGTGATCCTTCTAGTCATAAATTATTTTAACTCTTGCTTCTGTTGTTCTAAAACTTCTTCTTATTCTTGCCTTCTGGCTTGATCTCTTTCAATCCAAGGTTTTCGTAGTAGCATGGTAAATGGGGCACTATTCTCATTAAATTTAATAATCTCAAAATCTTCCTCTGTCTAAGTTCCATTGGCATTCATAGGTATCTGAGTGAGCTTCCCACATAGGTTTATCATCTTTTCTTTGAATAGTCCTAGTCCTCATAATGAAGGAATCATAGAAGGTCGCCCTATAGCTTCCCAATTCCTCTCTGACATGATATTCACCTGTGTTTTCTCATCTAGAACACAGTCAATGTCGAAGTCTCCTATTCTTTCTTCAAGGAATTCTTTTTCTTTGAAGATCTTCGATAATCTGATATGTCGGTGGTCATTTAGGGTTTCTTTCATCTATAGCAATACTTTCTTCTTCCTGGGATTCTGTCATAATCTTATTTTCTGAATTTTCCCCAGAGTTTTCTTAGTTCATATTCATTTCTTCAAGATTAGCAATCATTCTAGGACAATCCAATACTCCATGGTCCATAGATTTACAACAAAGACAAATAGGTCTTCTCCCAAGGCATTCCTTAGCAATATGTCCCAGTCTTCTACAATTGTAACAGAGGGTTAATCCTCTCTTTCATTTAAATGATCCCTAGACTTTCCTGTACTACGTGCCAGGATCATGGTAGCTAACCTGCAAACATTTCTTTCTAGGATATTGCATACACTTATTAGTCCAAACATTCTTTTTATGCATAGTTATAACATATTTTTCACTATTCTTATCAGATATACTTAGATCAAATCTTCTTTCATATACTGATACCCTAGTTTTCAAGCTAGGATAGAATCTATCAAACATACCTAGATCCAAAATTTTGAAAAAAAAAATTCCACTTATCTTACTTCTACATAGCACAAAGCTTTCAAATATAGAACTTTTCAATATTCTTACCTTTATTAGAGCACAGAGATTTCATATCTTACCTCTTTTAATAAAAAAGTCTCACTTTTACTTTTCTCAGAGCATAAAGCTTCCAGATCTTACCTCTTTTAATAAAAGAGTCTCACTTTTACTTTTCTTAGAGCACAAATCTTCTAGATATTACCTTTTTTCTTCAAATCGGACTTATTTTCCTTAGCACATAGCTTGTCAAACTAAGTAGAGTACTGCGCACTAGAGAAATAGATCTATGCACAAAGCTTTCACAATTTCAGGTCGAATCTTTGAAAAAAGCTTCTTCTTCCACATTTCCCAACAATCACAGTTTCAGGTACCGACAACTAAACCATTTGTTGGAACAAGGGAAGACCTAGGATTCAACACTACAGCAACGCACCAACAAAACCCTAACTACTGACCCTTTCATCAACACCTGTGAAGCAAATGAAGTCTCACCTGAGGTAGAGGTAGGGGTGGTTGCAGGACTCAGGTGTCTGCAACCTTAGCTGGGACATATATCTATGATTATAATACTTGATAGGGCACTTAGCACTGTTAGTTCATCGTTACTTAACCAATATCTACTCTACAGATAAAACAGAGCATCGCAGCATTCACCTAGATCTAACGTATCTAAGCACTTAGCATAAAGAAATGGATCAGATCTAGCAAATTCAAGCACTAAGCACATTCACCTATGTTAGATCTAGCATCCAGATTCATCATAAGCACAAAGAATAAACATATCAGTCTATCTATATTTATCAAGCAGTTAGCAAATAACATCAGAACATCACACATAGCAGAATAACACAGTATTTATGTGGTTCACCCCCACCCTGGGGCTACGTCCACCAACTCTTCTTCTTTATTAGATTATTCAATAGATTACATGCACAGGGCTGCAAAACCTTACTCCACATAGGACCGAAGATCTACGCAGCTCGCTATATCCTTCTTCCTTGTGTTACAACACAAATCCTTTCACAGTTTGTTACAACCTCTTGCACCTAGCTCTGCAAGTCTCTCATAGTATGAACAAAGCATTTACAAACCACACTTGCACTTATCACTTAGCTTATCGGACTTACATCACTTATATTCCCTTCCTTACATTTCCTAGACATCTATTTATACTTTACAAAATAGGCCTAAACATGGGTAAACCCATGGGCCGACATCCCATACCCATTACATAATCCCAAATCCCAAAAAGGGGCCAAGATCCCATGATCTCTGCTTCATCTTGCGCTATGTCTTCGTTAGGCTGCCGAAGTCCCAAAATAGGTCAAAATTGACCAAGGATATCCCAAAACTTGGTCAAGGGCCAATAGTGAGGGAATTTGACAATAAATTTAATTAATTAAAAGAGTTTTCTAGTGCAACTAATTGATGGGGTGACAAGTGTACATGGTAGAGTTTTTCCTAATTAATTTTTAATAAAACGAATTTAATGTGCAATTTCCAAGTGTTGTTAAGAATAACTCTATAAAAGTAATGGGGGAGATGAGGAAAGGATCACGACTGGTATGCGTAAAGTTATGTTGCCGGATTTTTCTTGACTGGTTTTTCTTATGGGAGTTGGGATACCCAGCTCGAATACAGAGTGGTAGCTCGAACTTGCAAGGTGAGTTGGGAGCTAGATTTCTTTGGTTTGTGTGCGTGGCCCCTTTGTGGTTTGGGGGGATAAGGGGGAATAAGTCTACCCATAGCGTTGGCTAGGAAGTACCAGTGAAGTCTCATCGATTGGCAACCGTGGGTTCGGATGGAGCGCCTTAGCGGAGGAGGATATCGCCTACATCATCTTTGGTTATGGTATTCTCCTTGTAATTTGATTTGTAAAATATTTGGTTATTTATGTATGGTTTTCCTTTTTGCTGCATATGTATAAAAACACTGTATTCGAAGGCGTTCTCCATGCAACTTGAGTTGTGATAAGATTTGGTTATTTATGTATGGTTTTCCTTTTCACCGCTTATGTATGAAGACCTTGTTTGTCGAACGTCTTCTCCTTGTTTCTTAAATGGTAATAAGAGTGTTGTTTTCATGACCCTTATGTTCTAAAACGTTGTTGTTATGTCCCTTGTGTTACTGTTATGTAATGTTCTAAAACATTGTTGTTATTTCCCTTGTGTTGTTGTTATGTAATGTTCTAAAATTTTGTTGTTATGTCCCTTGTGTTACTATTATGTAATGTTCTAGAATGATGTTATTATGTCCTTTAATGCATAGTTGTGTTTATGTCCCTTGTGGGCTCCTTCGTTGGCGCTCGAACTTGACACTTGATGTTACCCCATGATTTGGCATACAATGTGGATTTGATGTGTTGATTGTCAGTGTTTCGATTACTTGTAAATATGAATTAGAGATTGGCTTTAAAGGCCATTATTAATTTTCTAAGAACCCCCCATGAGTGCACTTGGTTGCTCTGTGTTTTAATTTTTTTTTTTGTTTCACCTTGTTGGTGTAGGGCATGCCTTCTGCCGGTATTTTAAACTTGGAAAATTTATCTACCCTCTGCAATGTTCATGTATTTTTCACTGTGAATTGCAGGTTGGTTTCCATTAAATTATGTGAGTTGATTCACCTAAGCAATCCAACATGTTATCTTTGCATGTTCCTTTCCTAGCGCACTTCCTTCCCCATTGTCGTTGTTTTTGTTTTGAATTTCTCTCACTCAGCAAAACCTAAGAATTCCCAGTGCATTTGATGCCATTCGTTTTGTTTGAAAACGCTCTTATTCATCCAACTCGTGATTCCCCAGTGCATGAAAGATTAAAAGAAGACTAGTCATTTTGTTCCAAAATTGCTCTTACTCAGCCAACTCGTGATTTCCCTGTGCGTGCAATAATAAAAGGAGATCAGTCATTTTTTTTTGAATTGCTCTCACTTAGAAAAACTAGAGAATGCCTAGTGCATGTGTAATTGAAGGAGACATGGTGATCCAAAAAGAATCCATATAAGTTTAAAAACAACTCATAACTCACAGAGGCAACTTAGAATTCTCATAATGGCTACAACAAACAGAGAAAGGGAAAAAATTCAAAGTTATCAAAATTCAATGAAAATGGAATGATCGTAAAGAGTGTGTCACAATATTTCTAACGACGTAAATGACTCGTCAAATGGAGTTATAGATTGAAAGATATTCACGGTCAAAGTTTGGTCAACCTAGCTCAGTCAGCAAGGGATGAGTTAGCATCCATATTGTTGACGTCATCATCCATACAATGCACGTGGAAAGAGAAGGGAAGTGACATGTGGCATGATGAATTCAACATGATGATGTGGCAGCACTAGAGGCTACCACATGTCACCCGGTTATTGGCTTTTTGGAATGATCTGTGGACCAATCAGATCATGCCACGTGGAAGTCTGTATAGTCCGTACGGTTGACGTGGCATTATGAATTTGGAAGGGGGTATCTTGGCCCAATGAGAGGCTGCCAAATGGCCCAAATAGGGCTACCACATGGTAGACATGAAACACATAAGGACAACCCATGAACGAATTTTGAAACAAAAAATAGTTGGTGGCTTCGCCAAATATGGTGGACCACACCAACTATAGCCATAGTTATCTCGTTGGAGGACCTTCTAGCGATGCCTCTAAAGTTAGCAGAGAAGGTATAAGTGGAGTCTGTGGGGATCGACCTCAGAACCTCCACGTTTGTCTATGCCTTAATACTTCTGTGCCTAACCACTAGGTCGCGGGTACCACTTGGTACATATCACCCAGTTTATTACTTAAGAAGTGTATCCACCCAACCATGGGGGAGGAGGCATGAACCGTATGACTTTACGGACATGTTTTTCAAGTAAGTTCAATCATTATTGCAGATTGCAAAGGGCACAAAAACTGAGACAATATTCTTCTTGGGCCTGAGAGTGCCAGAGTCAGATTGAGGCATGGAGACAGACATTTTTGGGTAATTCAACGCCATGAATTCAATGGTGTTGTCTATTTTCTTATCTGAGCATTATTTCTGCATCTTGATTTTAGAATGATGTATACCTATGTATTTTGTCAAATTCTTTTGCTGAGTTAATGAAAGAGCCTACCCATTTGAGATCAGGACCCGGAGACGTAGTCCACTAGGAACAAACTCTGTTTTCAAGTTTTTGTGTTCAGATCTGATTCTTATGTCTCTTCATTTTTTAGTTTTCCCTTCTTTTATGGTGCACTTTAATTTATGCTCATTTAATGCAATTCTTTATAAGTCACAATGATAAGATCCCAGATCATGTTGGTATCAGAGAAGTCATCTTTAACTTGAATTGTTGAGTGTGAATTCTTACTAAGGACAAACTTAAGAAGGGTGAAGGAACTCTTAATACTTTCAATCCCGAAGTTGGTCGTGCATCCCGAAGGAAGAAAATGGTAGAAGAGGACAAGCATGATGAACAGGAGAAAAAATTTCACATGGTATTTTATCACATATCAGAAATGGTTGATCAAATGTATGGATATTATGAGAAGAGGATGAAGAAGAAAGGGAAGAAAAAGGAATCACATGTAGATGATGATGCTTTGGTAAACCAAGGGGCTAGAGGAGATCCTTCTGAGCCTTTTTCTTCACCTTCAAGTTCTAGTTCTTCTTCCTCTGAGCATTCTCAACATTCTCATCATTCTAGCCATAAAGCCTCTTTTAAGAGACCATTATTAAAGATTCATGTAAAATTTTCTTTACTTATGTTTAATGGAGATGTTAATCCTGAAAATCTAGATAATTGGATCCGACATGTTGAAGTGTATTGTCGTGTCCATCATATTGATGAAGAGGAAGTTAAAGCTCAATTGGCTTCTCTTCGGTTGGAAGGCACCGCTCTCGTATGGTGGGAGAGAAAGATTCAGGACATAAGTGTGGTAATCGTCTTTCCTCATGGTTGGAATTTAAATCACCGATAAGGAAGCAAATTTATCCATTAGGGTATTTACGTAAAGAAATGATGGAATTGAAAACTTTAAGGCAAAATAAAGGTCAAACTGTACAAAGTTTCACAGAAGAATTTAGGAAGAAAACTCTTGCATTGAACATTCCTTTGGATTCTTATGAAACTTTAATGAAGTATATTGGTGCACTTCAAAGTTATATTTGTCATACTTTGCTCTTTTTTAACCCCACTAGTCCTGTCGAAGTTTGTGTGCAAACCACTCACCTTGAGAACAGGGGGAAACATGTTCAATAATATCCTATAAAGAAACCTTCCAATTTCAGGAGATGAAGTAAAGATCACAGTGGTTGGATTACAAGGTAAAGATTCTCTTCATTCTAGTTCAAGTTCCAATGATGAATCTCATGTTGATGAATGGAAGAGGAATGAGTTATTTCATATAAGAGTTGTATCTAAAGATACTAAGATAGATACATTATTTGATCCGGGTTCCCAAGTAAAATTAATATCTGAAGCACTTGTCAAGAAGATGGGTCTTGAAATGAAACCATATCTGAAGCCTTATCCTCTTGGTTGGGTATGTGATAAAGCAAAACTTAATGTCACCAAACAATGTAGGATCAGATTTTCTACTGCTTCAAAGTTGATTGATGAAGTGGATTTGGATGTTGTACCACTTGATATATGTGGCATAGTGTTGGGAAGTCCTTATCTTTATGATAGAAAAGAAGTCGTCTTTCGTCATGAGAAAAAATACCACCTTACTAAAGGGGGAGTGGAATATATTGTTAGAGCTCACAACATGAGGGTAAATAAAACACTTGTTAGTGCAGGGAAAATGAAAAGACTCATAAACACTAATAAGAGATATGTACTCATGGTCGTCCGAGAGAATGATGTTGGGACACATGATGCTTTCCAAGGGTTCGATCCATCTCATAAAAAGGAATTAATTGATATTATTTCTAAGTATGATGATATTTTTCAAGAACTAGATGGATTACCTCCTAAGAGGGAAATCCAACATGAGATACTTCTTCAACAATATTCTCCTCTTCCTAATGTGGTCATGTATAGGATGTCAGTGGCAGAGATGACAGAGATCAAGAAGCAGGTACAAGGATTATTGGATCAAGGGGTCATTAGGCCCAGTTCATCTCCTTGTGGTTCTCTAATCGTCATGGTGCCAAAAAAAGATGGCACATGGAAAATGTGTGTCTATTATCGGGCTTTAAATAAAATTGATACCCTCTTCCTCGCATAGATGATTTACTTTATCAATTGAAGAATGATGTTTATTTCACTAAGTTGCATTTGCACAGTGGATATCATCAAATCAGGGTCGCAGAACAGGATGCATGGAAAATTACCTTTAAAACCAAACATGGATTGTTTGAGTAGTTAGTTATGTCCTTTGGGCTTTGTAATGCTATGGAAACTTTCATGCCTATGATGAATGATGTATTCAAGCCTTTCCTAGATGAATTTGTGATTTTATATTTAGAAGACATTCTTGTTTTTAGCGAGACTTTGGATGAACATGTGAGGCATGTAAAGCAAGTATTGGATACTTTGCAAAGGGAAAAGTTGTATGTAAAATTGTCTAAATGTGAATTTGGAAAGACTGTACCTGTGTACTTAGGTCATATTGTAGGAGGAGGACAATTAAAAATTGATCCTTCCAAAATTGATGTAATTGTAAAATGGCCTAAGCCAAAGAGTGTAACTGAAGTCCGAAGATTTTTAGGTGAAATTCAGTATTGGAGGAGATTCATTCCCAACTTCTCCTTTATAGAAGCTCCTTTGCATGCCTTAACAAGTGTGAAGAGAAAATTTTAGTGGGAAGGAAAGAAACAAAAATCTTTCAACATTTTGAAGGAGAAGATCAATACTGCACTAGTATTAGCACTGTCGAATATTCAACAACCTTTTGAGATCAAGATAGATGCAATCGAATACACCATGGGTGCAGTATTGATGCAATATGGTAAGCCTATCTATTACCACTCTGAAACTTTAAACCAATATGTTGTTAACTATCCTACATATGATAAAGAGTTGTGTGCATTAGTCCAGAGTGTAGAGAAATGGAAGCACTACTTTTTAGGGAAGGAAACAATCATACATACAGATCACCAACCCTTATAGTATCTTCAAGAACAGATCAAATTGCAACAATCTCGACACTACATATGGATGGGTTTTCTACAAAAATTTCATTTGGTAATCAAGTACAAAAAGGATACAAGTAACAAGGTAGTTGATATTCTTTATAGACCTCATATTGTTTCTTCTATTATTTTGAAGAATACTTCTTTATCTCATGATAGCTATGTAGAACAATATTCCATCGATGAATATTTTAAAGAAGTATATGCGAATATAACCCTTGGTGCACAGGTAGAGAACTATTGTCTGTAGAGAAAACTACTCTATCATCTTGGAAAGATATGTATTCCTACAAGTGAACAAGTCCATGTAATATGAGAAGCTCACACTTCTCTTGTGTCTGGGCATTTTCGGGTAGGAAAAACTATGGCTCATTTGCATAGGTTTTGTTACTGGCCTTAAATTAAATCAAATGTAACTAAATATGTAAAGGGGTGTGTGATGTGTTCTACTTGTAAGCCCACTAATAGAAAACTGGGGCTATACTCCCCACTTCCTATTCCATCCCATCCATGGTGTTAGAGCCACCATTTTTCTTTGGTTAGGATCATTTTAATCGAGTCATGGCTTGTGTGTCAAAGTACGTGAGGTCAGGTACTTAACAACATAAGGGTCGAATTCATCAAGTGGTCGATTGGCCCTTGGAAGAGGGAAGGGATGTCAGAGTCGAAACATGTGGAAATGGTACCGGTATGTCGTTCCCAGAGAGTCAGATCATATTAAAAATGGAGTCGTTATGCACCCTGGGTCAAGTCAAGTAGTTAATAGAAGTCACATTGGCAAGTTTAGTAGCCATTATCATCTCATTATGAAGGCCGGGAGAATGAAAAATCGCGGCGTTCATATCATGTATGACCTACAGCCCTTATCACCTGTACTTTACACATAGGGATGTTCCATGGAAAATCTGCAGTTCAATTTGAAACATCCAGCCACCATGAATTCAATGTTCCTTGGTACGATTCCTCTCCCCACTCGATCTATTGTAAATTTCAGATGCTATGCACCCATTTTATTCGCGAAATCATATTCATGCTATGTCTATAAATTTTCTTGCAAGCCTAGGTCGATCACGTTCTTCGCCTTAGGAATTCGCCGGATCCACCACGCGCAAGAGAAATAGAGGTCACGTCATAGTGACCTCCAAAAATGTAAGGAAATGTGTGCGAAGTGGCAGAATCACCAGGCACAAGCCCCAAAGCAAACGGGATTCGTTCTCACTCACAATAGGCACCCCCAAGGATACAAAGGGAGTTTTCCCTTTCCTCGCAAAAATGATGATATCACACCGCGCAGAACCTAGAGTGGAAGGACCTGCGTAGGAAGGAAATATATTAAAATCCATGTCCCCCAATAGTAGATACCTCAGAGAAGGAGTAGGCCAAAGAAGAATAAGGAAGCTAGGGAAACTCGAATTCCAAACGAGCCGCGCACAAGATCAGTAGCTGAAAAATTACTTATGTGCATTATTCGACTGGAACCTTTTGAAGGTAAAATATAAGAAAGTGGGATCATAATGAGGAGGATGGATGTCACGGGTACAAATGATCAAGATCCATCTCAGCAGCTAAAGTAGGAGAAACTATCTATCATCAAATTTTACCTGGAAAATAGGGAGTTGAGACAACATCTAGCAACAAAGACCATTGAAGTGTCAGCAACACAAGGTCATGAAGGGAACGTGACATGGCTCAAAATACATCTTAGAGAGGCATAGGATACAATCGTATAGCTACACGAAGCACATAGGTTTTCAGAAGAAAGGTATGCAAAGTATTCGAGAGAATGTGAAGCGGCCAAGGAGAAAGCCTGTGCAGCTATCACCAGCGAATAGAAGAAACAAGATTAGCTAAGTTAGTTCCTCTATCTGGAAACATAAATCAAATATTGATAGTTTTGAAGGAGACATCGCCCCAATACATTTTTTCATTTTTATAACGGCCATGACAGTCGGTATTCACTTGCCGCGTACATTCCCCCAACAAATGAGCATGCGACATGAGTCAAAGTCGTTACAGCAGATAGCAGGATTCTGACAAACACTTTCCCATTCAGATGTCGGATCGAAGGAAATCATTGACACATCACTCTCTAATGACGATACCTGATCAATAACCAAATCCCCGTGGCAGATTACAAACAGTCATGATGTAGCTAGATGTATTTGTTGTCTATTTTTGGAAAAGCATCATGCGAAGAGTGATTTAGCGTAGACAATCAGTTTCCTAGTTTTAAGAGATATTAGTTAGAAGAGTAGGGAAGCCCAAGCGGTGCCCTCGCCTATATATTTGATCTTTTCAATGTAATCCAGGTTGGTTGGAAAAATTAGTATAGACAATGTTTGTTGAATGTAGTTTGAGTCTGATCGAAATTTAATTCAAAAGTCTTGAAGCTTTGATGAAAAGATTATAATTGTAGCAGTTGGATGCATTGTTTCCTTTCTTTGCATACGTACTTATTGTACTCTTTATTTATATCTATTTGTCTAAATAGGAACGTAATTTCGAACCTGGGATTCACTGCACAATGCCCTGGGATTCGCGTCATTTAAACAAAATGTTTTCCTCCAAGTTAAACTCCAAATTCATCCTCAAAGGTGCTCCGAGTTGCTTTATGTTTTTTCTCCCCACCTCATATAATTATTTTACACTGAAGATTGTTTCTCACTTAGCCTTTATCCTCTCAAGTTTAATTAGTGAGCCATTTATTTCTATCATTTTCTTGAACCGACTCCATAGCCCAAGGTCTTGCTCTCTTGCGCCAATATGACCAGAACCCATTATTTCAAAGGTGTTAAATCTAGCCAACATTTTTAAAGCCATATCCCTTGTTGAGATAGTGTCTCCTGAGAGAGCCCTCTCTAGGTCCAAAAGGATAGTTTTGGGTCTCAAAGTTGGTTTAAATAGTTACCTTTGTCGACTGTTTATCAACCGAACAGATTTATAGAGTGCTAATATTCTGGCTTCGCTGCGAGGGACGTAATTGAATAAATTTTCCATGGGATAACGACTAAAGTTATAGTTTTGACCCCTGAGGGTAACAGAGGAAAAAACATCTACACTGGCTAGAAACCTTTACCCTAGTGACTCTAATCAAAAAGACTAGTAGCATCAAATAGAGCAGCTTATGAACCCTAGCTCCAAAGATGATCTATACCAAAGAAAATCCCAACCCAAACCCTACAGAACCTGTGTACGACCCTAAGAAAATTTTGTGCAGGACTAGAGAGCAAGCACTGGACCCATTCTATTACCTGGAAAGAAGCATGTCCTTACCCAAAGATGACGTGCAAAGCATTGATGACCTTGAGTTTGATCCATTATTTGAACAAACCCTGTTCAGGTCTAAGTCAGAAAACATCTTAGACAAGATAGTTTTCTACCAGAAGAGATTCCAAGCCCTAGTATCAAATAATATCACTCAAATCCCCAACCCACCTAGAGTCATGGCCGCCAGATTCTCCCCCCTTGTTCTGCCATCCCAACTACATGATTTTCCCCAAAATTACATCCAGAGGATTAATCTCTACGATGCTGAAGAGAATGTTTCATCCCAGAGGCATCTGGATTGGTTCAACAATTTCGTCGACATAGAGGAGGTGGACTATGTAGACGTGAAAATGAGGTTGTTCACGCAGAGTTTTTTGGGGGAGGTGAGGAAATGGTTCAAATCTCTCCCGACTGCAAGCATTCAAGACTTCTTTCATTACTAGATGGGGAGACAAGAAGAAACCCCAAGGAGACTCACAACCATTGACATCTCGGTCCTTGGACGATATGTTCAATTTGATGATGAGGACCATGGAGAAACTAATGGAGAAAATGTATGTGGGAAATAGACCCGCTGCCAGAGAACAACATGATCCCCAGCCCAGGAATCAGAACCTCAGGAAGGGTCAAGTTCCTCAAATCAGATAGAGGGAGCAGAGAGACCAGGGTGACCAATAGACAAGGCCTTTGTTCCACAACAATTATGTGGATGAGGATTTCGATCAGATGTTCAAAGAAAAAATGCATTGTTGCGATGACAAGAACCCGCGTGTGTTTTTAACAAAGAGTGAACATGATCGATACATGATCCAAAATGACACTTTTATGCTGGAGATAGATGATGCAGTGTTTGGGGAAACAGATGATGCATTTTCTTGGGAAACAGAAGAGTTCAGGAAAGGTTACCAGAATGCCATCATGCAGTTTTAGAAGAAATATAACCTCAGGAAAAAGGAGGTGCACAATGAATCTTACCAGACTAACCCCATAAGTAAACCTCTGGAAGACACCCTTTCCACAAGCCGACTGAGGCCAGACAACATGACCAAGGATGCGACTAAAAAATAAAAGTCAAAGGAGGAGGCCCTGAAGAAAATGTCAAAATCAAGCCGAGAGGCGGACGGAAAAGAGGTAGAGAAGGCATGTCCCCCTTTTAACTTTGAGCATGAAATGGCCAAGATCAAAATATCAGTCCCATTTAATGAACTTATCATAAAGGGTGAATATCGAGAGAAAATTATTAAAATGTTGAAAATGGGAGGGACCCTGGATACTTTGAATGTCCAAGACAATCACCTTGCTATTATGTTTGGTCTACGCATTGAAGAGACAAGTGATACCGAGGATGCCCCTTCATTCTACATCAATCTAAAGGTTCATGACATGACCCTACATAACTCCATGTTGGATTTGGCTGCATCGCACAGCCTCATACTGAAGGTGATCATGGACGAATTGGGTTTGGACATCTCCAGGCCCTATAAGGACCTTTTCTCTTTTGATTCAAGGAAATTCAAGTTCTTGGACCTCATCAAGGAATTGGTTGTGTCACTGGCCCAAATTCCTTTGAAGAACATGGTTATGGATGTGGTCATGGTGGACATACCCCCTAATTTTGGCATGTTGTTGTCCAAGTCATGGGGTGTGAAGTTAAAGGGGACCCTGCAAATGGACATGTCATACGCCACCATTCCTATATTTGGACAAGATAGATGGTTGTACAAATAAGTGTTGTTGAAATACATGGTGAGAAGCAAGACGCAACCAAATAACCATCCTATATACTCCGTCGAAACTGAGGTCAGTTCCTCTATATTCTACAATGACTTGAGCTTTGAAGAGGAGGAGCTGACAGCCATCATGACAGCTAATGAGGACACCGCTCGGAAAGAAGAAAAGTGCATCGAAACAAAGAACCACGTATAAAATTAGATATGGAACATGATTTTTGATGGTGCTGTCAGTAATGAAGGAGCAGGGGTCGGTGTATGGATAATCCCCCCTGATGTGGGCACAAATATTTTCTCATACAAGTTCGCATTTGAATGTAAAAACAACATGGTCGAGTATGAGGCATTGATCTTGGGCCTGAAGGTTTTGAAAGAACTGGGAGCAAAGAGAATAGTAGTGTGTGGAGAATCTGAGCTGATTATAAACTAGTTGAAAGGAATATATCAGTCCAAACACCCTAGGCTGAGAGCATACAGAAATTTGGCGCTGGACCTCCTCGAAGAATTCTCAGAGTACGATCTATCTACTATCCCAAGGGATAAAAATCAGATTGCCGACGTGTTGGCCACCTCGGCCTCAATTTTTGAAATCCCCATCTTCCCAAATAGAAAATATGAGATCGAAGTCAAACACAGGCTGACAATTCCTAATAATATCAAACATTGGCAAGTGTTTGAGAATGACAAACAGGTGGAGAGATTTCTTCAAATGAGCGACGAATTTGCTAACATAAACATCGATGACGAGTGCTACTACGATGAAGATGAGAGCATGGATGCATGCAGTAACGAATACCATTTCTAGAACCAAATAGCGGGAAGGGACATAGTACAATTGAAGAACACCATCATCCCAAAGGGCCTAGTTTCGTTGGAAAAGTTGTTTGACAAAAATGACAGCTAGAAATCCCAAGATCATTGCAAAAGATGAGGATGTCGAACACTGCAACATCAGGACTGAGGAGAATCCAAAGATAATCAAATTGTCAAAAACACTCAGTCTAGAGGTCAAAAAGGACTACATCAATCTCATGAAGGATTTCCCAGATTTTTTCTCTTGGAGTTATGACGACTTGAAGGTGTATGACACTAAAGTGATCCAACACGTCATGCCTCTCAAAGAAGACCATAGGCCATTCAAATAGAATCTGCGATGGAAAAATACTCTACAACTGTCGCTAATTGAAAAGGAGGTAAAGAAACTCTTCGAAGCTAAAATTATCATTTCTTTAAGGTTTTCTAAGTGGGTGGCCAATTTGGTGCCGGTTAGAAAAAAGAGCGGCGAGATAAGACTATGTGTGGATTTATGAAACTTGAACCAAGTTTCCCTCAAGGATCAATACCCTCTTCCTAAAATGGACTATATCCTGCAAAAGGTGGTGAGGTTCTAGAAGATGTCCATGCTAGATTATTTTTTGGGTTATAACTAGATCATGGTACACCCAAACAATAGGCAAAAGATGGCCTTCACGATGCCATGGGGGATGTTCATGTATGCCAAGATGCCTTTCGGACTGATGAACATTGGTGCCACTTTCCAAAGGGAAATGGACATAGCATTTGCTGACTAAAAGGACAAGTTCATTATAATCTATCTGGATGAAATCATGGTATACTTTGCCTCCAATGAACAACACCTCGAGCATATGAAGAAAGTTTTCCAGAACTGTAGGAAATTTGGCATATCATTGAATCCAAAGAAATCACATTTCAGGATGGAAGAAGGGAATTTTTTGGGGCACATTATCTCGAAAGAGGGAATCAAGATAGACCCCAGTAAGGTTGAATGGATCCTGAAAATCATCACTCCGCGCAGCAAGAAGGAAGTGAAATCCTTCCTGGGAAAAGTAAAATTTTTGAGAAGATTCATCCTGAACCTGGCAGAGATTATAAAACATATCACCTGCATGCTCAGAAAGGGGAACGAGATCAAGTGGAACCCAGAAGCTAGGAATTCATTTGAATATATCAAGGTGGCACTGACTAGATCTCCTATGCCAGCTAGTCTAGACTTCATGAAATCTTTCATCATGTTTTCATTCACCTCAGAGCATACGATTGTCGGCATGTTGTTGCAGAAAGACGAGCGAAACTTCAAGAAGCCCATAGCCTATTTCATATGAATGATGAGGGATGCTCCACTAAGGTACGACATTATGGAGAAACTAGCATATGCCTTAGTGAAGGCCCTAAAGGAGTTCAGAAAGTACATATTACACTCCCACGTTATCACTTACATGCCCAACAATTCAGTTAAGGATATCCTGACTCAGCCTGACCTAGAGGGAAGGAGAGGCAAATGGATAGCGGACATGCTGGAATATGATCTCAAAATCAAGACCACTAAATTGATTAAAGGTCAGGGCCTTGCAAAGTTGATGGTGCAGTGGGACTACGACATTGTGGGGATAAACTTCATCGCTTATCTGTTAGAGAATCCTCAGGAAGAAACAACTGCGCAGGTATCTCAAGACTTCGAAAATTTGTTGTGGTATACAGACATCATCTATGTGCTAAGGAACCTGTAAGCCCCTCCGGGTTTAAGTAATACCAAGGCCATATTTCTAAAGCTCAAATCGGTTAAGTTTTGCATCCTGGATAGTTCACTATACTGGAAAGATCCCGGAGGGATATTGCTGAGTTGTTTGTTGGAAAACAATGCGAAGTGAGCCATAGAAGAATTTTACAAACGCGATTGCAGAGGGCACCATTACTGGAAAACCACCGTGCAAAAAATCTTGAGAGCAGGTTACTATTGGAATACAATATTCATGGACGTATATAAATAAGTCTTTGGCTGCCATGAGTGTCATATTTTCGACGAGAGAAGGAAGTTGTAGTCCTTGCCACTAAAGTCGATCTCAGTCAAAGAACCTTTCATATAGTGGGGTTTAGATTTCATAGGGGAAATAAATCTTCCATCCCCCGCACAACATAAATGGATACTCACGACCACATACTACTTCACAAAATTGATAGAAGTGATCCCCATGAAGAAAGTTACCGACATAGTCATCATCCAATTTCTGGAGACAAATATCTTGTCGAGATTTGAATGCCCTGTTAAGATCATAATTGACAACGTGGCTACATTCAAGCCCAAAAAGATGGAGAATTTTTGTTAGGATTACAATATAACCCTAGGGAATTCTACAACGTACTACCCACAAGGAAACGGGTTAGAAGAATCATCAAATAAAATCTTGACCAGGATCATCAAAAGATTCATGCAAGACAATAAGAAATCTTGGCATAAAAAGATTATTTATGCGTTGTGGGCGGATCGGGTTACCACCAATAAGTCTATCTCAACGTCGCCTTTCCAGATTGTATACAACATGGACACAATTTTCCCTACCTCACTGGGGCTTCCTGTCAGAAATTTGTTGCAAGAGTAAGAGGTCGAGCTAGATGACACGCAGAGGAGATTAAATCAGCTAATTCACACACAGCAGATGAGGGAACAAGTGTACAATCGATTGCAGTTCCATAAGGGGAGGATGAAGAAAGCCTTCAACAAACATTCTAAGCAAGAGGATTTTCAGTTGGGGGATCTGTTTTTGAAATGGGACGCAAGAAATGAAGATAAAGGAAAGCACGGAAAGTTCGACAAGCTTTGGACGAGTCCTTTCAAAATTGTCGCATATCATGGAAATAACGCTTATTTTCTGGGAGAACTAAATGGAGAGTCCATTGGTTGGGGACCTGTAAATGACAGGTTCCTCAAAATATATCTAATGAAGTAAAGTATGTTTGAGTCACATACCATTGTAAATAGTCGTTTTGTTTTGTGTTGAGTCAATAAGTCAGCAGAAAATTGAAGCCCGAGGTGAAGGCCCTAAATTTGTGCTGAGTCTATTTAGGAACTGCGTCGATAGGTTTAGGCTGCATCTTGTTTTTTTTTTTTTTTTACATGTTTTTTTTTTTTTTTTTTACATGTTATATGTATGAAAACTAAATGAGGCCCAATGGTCAGGCAGTTGGTCTATTGTTCTTTGCTACCTTGCAAGGAGCATAACATCCCCATTGAAGCCAGCTATTAGCGCCACCAATTTTCTTTGGTTAGGATCATTTTAGTCAAGTCATGGCTTGTGTGTCAAAGTACGTGAGGTTAGGTACTTAACAACAAAAGGGTCGAATTCAGCAAGTGGTCGGTTGGCCCTTGGAAATGGGAAGGGATGTCATAGTCGAAACATGTGGAAATGGTATGGGTATGTTGTTCCCAGAGAGTCGGATCATATTAAAAGGGGATTCACTATGCACCCTAGGTCGATTCAAGTAGTTAATAGAAGTCTCATCAGAAAGTGCAGTAGCCATTATTATCTCATTATGAAGGTCAGGAGAATGAAAAATCACAATGTTCATATCATTTATGCCATGTAGCCCTTATCACCCATGCTTTACACGTGGGGATGTGCTATGGAAAATATGCAGTTCGATTCGAAACATCCAGTCACCATGAATTCAGTGTTTCTTGGCACGATTCCTCCCCCCACCCGATATGTTATAAATTCTAGATTCTTTGCACCCATTTTATTCACAAAATCAAATTCATGCTCTATCTATAAATTTTCTCGCAAGCCCAGGTCGATCGAGTTCTCCGCCTTAGGCATTTGCTGGATCCACCACGCGCAAGATAAATAGTGGTAGCACCATGGCAACCTCCCAAAATGTAAGGAAGGGCACGCGAAGTGGAAGAATCACTAGGCACAAGCCCCAAAGCGACTGGGATTCGTTCTCACTCGCAACAGGCATCCCCAAAGATACAAAGGGAGTTTTCCCTTTACCCATGGAAACGATGATATCACACCATGTAGAACCTAGAGTGGAAGGACCTATGTAGGAAGGAAATATATTAGAAGCCCTGTCCCTCCAATAGTAGATACCTCGGAGAAGGGCCAAGCCAAAGAAGAATAAGGAATCTGGGGAAACTCGAATTCCAGACGATCAACGCGCAAGATAAGTTGTTGAAAAATTACTTATGCACATTGTTTGGCTGGAACCTGTTGAAGGTACAAGCTGAGAAAGTGAGAGCAGAATGAGGAGGATGGATGCTACGAGTACAAATGATCAAGATTCATCTCAGTAGTTGAAGCAGGCGAAACTAACTATCAAAATTTACCAGGAAAATAGGGAGTTGAGACAATAGCTAGTGACAAAGACCATTGAAGTGTCAGCAGCGCAAGGCCGCGAAGGGAATGTGGCATGGCTCAAAAGGAATTTTAGAGAGGTGCATGATACAATTGTACAGCTACATGAAGCACAGATGTTGTCAGAAGAAAGGTATGTGAAGCATTACAGAGAATGTGAAGCGACTGAGGAGAAATCCCGCACAACTCTCGCTAGTGAACAAAAGAAACAAGATTAGCTGAGTTCGTTCCTATATCTGCAAACATAAAGAAAATATTGATGTTTTTGAAGGAGACATCACATTGAGACATTTTTTCATTTTGATAATGACCCTGATAGTTGGAAGCCACTTGCCACTCACATTCCCCCAGCAAATGAGTGTGCGACAAGAATCAAAGTCATTACAATGGATAGAAGGATTTTGAAAAACACTTGTCCGTTTAGATGTCTGATCGAAAAAAAGCATTGACACGTCACTCTCTGATGATGAGACATGATCAATTAACGAATCCTTGTGGCAAATTACAAACATTCATGATGTAGCCAGATGTATTTGTTGTCTATTTTTTGAAAAGCATCATGCAAAGAATCATTTAGCGTAGACAATCAATTTCCTAGTTTTTAGAGATATTAGTTAGAAGAGTAGGGAAGCCCAAGTAGCACCCTCGCCTATATATTTGATATTTTCAATGTAAGCTAGGTTGGTTGGAAAAATTAGTATGAGTTCGATCGAAATTTAATGCAAAATTTCTGAAGCTTTGATGAAAAGATTCTCATTGTAGCAGTTGGATGTATTATTTCCTTTCTTTGTGTACATACTTCTTGTACTCTTTATCCATATCTATTTCTGTCTAAATAGGAACGTAATTTCGAACCTGGGATTCACTGCGCAGTGCCCTAGGACTCGTGCCATTTAGACATAACATTTTCCTCCAAGTTAAACTTTGAATTCATCCTCAGCGGTGCTGGGAGTTTCTTTTTGTTTTTTCTCCCCGCCTCATACAACGATTTTACACTAAAGATTGTTGCTCGCTTAGCCTTTATCCTCTCAATTTCAGTCACCGATTTATTTATTTCTATCATTTTATTGAATTGACTCCATAGCCCAAGGTCTTACTCTCTTGCTCCAATATAACCAAAAGCCATTATTTCAAAGGTGTTAAATCTAGACAACAACTTTAAATCCATATCCCACGCTGAGACAGTGTCTCCCCAGAGATCCCTCTCCAGGTACGAAAGGCTAGTTTCGGGTCTCAAAGTTGGTTTAAATAGTTACCTCTCTCGTTTATTTATCAACCGAACAGATTTACAGAGTGCTAACACATGGAAAAGTGTCTCCATGGATTTTGTAGGGGGTTTACCAATGACTAAAGGGGGTCATGATTATTTGTATGTTGTAGTGGATAGGTTCAACAAGATGTGTATCTTGATGCCATGTAAAAAGCATATCACTGCTGAGAAGACTAATAATCTCTTCTTTCAGTATGTTTGGGTTCAATTTGGATTAACCACATACATTTTTTGAGATCGAGATAATCAATTCCTTGGGGAATTTTGGACTAGCTTGTGGAGAATGATGGAAACCAAATTGAAAAGGAGCATTGATTTCCATCCACAGACCGATGAACAGACAAAGGTGGTAAGCCAAATAGTGGTACTTTTTCTTTGAGGCAACTGCAGCAAGAATCCCAAGTTATGGGATGAACATATACACTATGTACATCATGTGTACAACCGAGACTTACATTTATCCACTCAGAGTTCACCTTTTGAGACATGTTTTGGGTACCTACCAAAGGTTCCTTTGGAATTGATGTATGGGAAAGATGTTGATGTGAATAAAGAAAGAATAGAGGAAAGATCCCGCAAGTTCATCCAGAGGATCCAATAGATACACCAGGCAGTCAGGGAAAAGTTGGAGAAAATTCAAGCACAGTATAAATCTCGGCATGACAAGCACATGGTTGATCATCAATTCCAGGTTGGAAACCGGGTATGGATTCACATCAGCAAGGAGATATTGAAGGGTGAAAGAAAAAAAACTCAAGCCCATTCGTTATGGACCCTTCACTATCTTGGATAAAAGTGGTACCAATGCTTTTCGTATGGATCTTCCACCTTACATGTAGATTTACTCAGTTGTGAACGTTTAGAACTTGAAACTTTTTGAGCCTCCCATTATCATGGATCAAGACAAGGAATTTTCAATACCTTCAGTTGATGAGTTCGCACCTAAGTACTTGGATGAGCTATAGGAAGATATCATCTTGGACAGGAGGATGAGGACTTCACGCGGGGGTGATGTTGATTATCTTTGAGTAGGCTTAAAAGGAACACATCCAAGCAAGGCAAAGTGGATCGAGAAGGACAAAGTGAGGGGAATCTTCCCTCACTTACTTATTTATTGATGAAATCTTTTGGTGGTTCAAAAACCTCTCAGTGAGAAGGTGTGATCCAAAAAGGATCCAGAGAAGGTTAAGAACAACTCAGAACTCATAGAGGCAACTCCTAAATCTCATAATGGTTCCAGTAGAGAGAGAAAGGGGAAAAATCAAACTTCCCAAAACTCAGTGAAAATTCCATGATCGCGAAGAGCGCGTCGCAATATTTCTAACGATGCAAACAATTCGTCAAATGGAGTTAGGGATTCAAATATATTCGTGGTCAAAGTTTGGTCAACCTAGCCCAGTCAGCAGGGGATGAGTCGGCATCTGTAAGATGGCGTCATCATCCATACAGTGCACATGGAAGGAACATGGAATTGACACGTGGCATGTTTATGTTAGCATGACGTTAGCATGATCGTGGTAGCACCATAGGTTGCCACGTGTCACCCAGTTATTGGCTTTTTGGACTGATCTGTGGACCAGTCAGATCTTGCCATGTGGTAGTCTGTGCAGTCCATACTACTGACGTGGCATGCTGATGTGGCATGTTGACTTGGCAAGGGGGAAGCATGGCCCAATGAGAGGCTACCACGTGGCCCAATCAGGGGATTCCATGTGGCAAGCGGGAAACACACAAGGACAACGTGTGAGCGAATTTCGGAACAAAAATTAGCTGGCAGCTCCGCCAAATCTAGAAGACCATGCCAACTATAGCCACAATTATCTCATTGGAGTACCTTTTAGCCATGCCTCTAAATTTAACGAAGTGGGTCTATATACATATATACAAACCATATAACAAACAAACCAAAAGTGGAGTCTGTGGGGAGCACCTTTAGTATTTTGATAGATCCAAGTGCTACAGAGAGATTTATTTCTGGTGCAGCGCTAAAAATAATTAAGGTAAAGGCAGTCGAACAGGACGAGTTTAGTTATGTGGAAAATACTTTTGGAGCCAAGAAGAAGGTTGGATGGAAGGTTACAGACTGTAGCCTTGACCTGGGATATTTTGTCATGAAGGCCAACCTGTACGTCACGATCTTAGGATCTAATGACGTTGTGATCGATATGGACTAGTTGGAATTGCATGAGGCGATACTCAACTGTAAGATGAAATGGTTGAGTTTGGTCAATGATGAGGGACATAGACGTGTGATTGTAGGAAGGAACCAAGGAGTTTCCCTGAGGTTCATCTCTTCCCTACAACTTCGAAAGAGAATGCGCAAGGGATGCAAGCTATATGCGATCCTTGCATTGAATGAAAAGGGCATGGCAGAAGGACTAGAAAACCTTCTGGTAGTACGAGAGTTTTCTGACGTATTCCCAAAAAAGTTACTAGGTTTTCCACCCGAAAGGGAATTGGAATTTACCATCGACTTAAAACTTAGAACTGAACCAATAGAAAGAATGTCTTATCAGATGCCGACCCCTGAGTTACATGAGTTTAAAATGCAACTGAAGGAGTTTTTGTACCTAGGACTTATATGTCCAAGTGTGTCACAATGGGGTGCGCCTGTTATTTTCATATGGAAGAAGGATGGGTCGTGGAGACTCTGCATTGACTACTATCAATTGAATAAGGAAACGATCAAGAACCAGTATCCGTTTTCAAGAATAGACGATATGTTTGATCAAATGAAGGGCACGACAATGTTTTCGAAATCGAATTAAGATAAGGATATCACCAGTTATGGATCAAAGAGGATGACATTCCTAAGACTATTTTCAAGACGAGGTTTGAACACTACGAGTTTACCATTTTATTGTTTGGACTGACAAACGCCTTAGGGGTATTCATGATCTTGATGAATGGGGTGTTCTATGAATACTTGGACAAGTTTGTTCAAGTATTCATTGATGATATTTTGATTTATTCTTGGACGATGGAAGAACATGATGAACATTTGCTCTTGGTACTACAATGTCTACGAGAGAACAAATTATTTGGGAAACTGTCAAAATGCTCTTTTTATCAACTGAAGATTCATTATTTATGGCATGTCATCTCCGACTAAGGTATCACCTCGATCCAGTGAAGGTAGAGGCTATTATGGAATGGCATGCCCCGATGAACATACCCAAAGTACATAGCTTCATGGGTTTAGCGGGATATTATCGGTGGTTCATCGAAGGTTTTTCGAAGATAGAAAATTCAATTACGGAATTGCAGAAGAAGAAAAAGAAGTTTGTGTGGACCGAGAAATGTGCGGAAGCATTTCAAAGGTTCAAGGAGTTGTTGATGACAGCACCGATACTAAAAGTCCCTGACGTTGACAAGGAATTCTTGGTATGCACTGATGCATCCAAGGAAGGATTAGGAGGAATCTTGATGCAAGACGGTCGAGTGATCACTTACATCTCGAGAAAGTTAAGAAAGCATGAGGAGAACTACGCGAAACACGACTTGGAGTTATTAGCCATTGTGTATTCCCTCATAGTGTGGAGACACTACCTGATTGGAAAAAAAATTGAACTAACAATGGACCACTGTGGTTTACAACACATTTTTACGCAAAGAGACTTGAACATGCGACAAAGGCATTGGTCAGAACTACTTAGTGAGTATGATTTCAATATCACCTACATAAAAGGAACAATGAATAGAGTGGTTGATGCGTTGAGTCAGAGACCATGCATATTTTCGGTGATACCTCTTAAGACGAATCTACGTGAAAAAGATTTTAGCTTTACAGCGCGATGATGATTAGTATCAAGAGGTTAAGGAATTTATCAGACAAAACACCATGTTGGTACCAAAATTTGAGGGATTTACAATGGACAACGATGGATTAATGAGACATAATAACCATATTTACCTATCGCCCAATGATGAATTGAAAAGTTTGATCTTAAATGAAGCACATAGAGCTATGTACATGGCTCATTTGGAGTCACAAAGATGAGGGCAGACCTTAAACCCTTATTCTTATGGAAAGGAATGAAGGCGAACATAGTCAACTACGTGGCGAAATTTCTAGCATGTCATCAAGTGAAGGATGAACATAGACATCCTACATGATTACTACAGCCACACGCTATTCTGAAATTGAAATGGGAGGTCATTTCGATGGACTTCATTGTTGGATTGTCACTAATTGCAAGGAGGCATGACTCTATTTTAGTGGTATTTGACACTCTGACGAAGAGTGCACATTTTATGCCTATGCATACGATGTACCAGGCACCTAACATAGCTAGATTTTTCATCAGCGAGATGGCATCGTTTGAGTTTCTTTATGGGCGACCTTGTCAGACACCTCTGAGTTGGGATCGACTTGAGGATAGTCTCCTGGTAGGACTAGAAATGATCCAAGAAATGGAAGAGAAAATCAAAATGATAATACAAAGGATCAAGGAAGTGCATGATCATTAGAATAGTTATGTCGATGTGCATTGTGTTGACCGTAGTTATGAAGTTGGCGATTGATTCTCTTGCGGGTGAAACCGCACAAGAGTTTGATCAAGTTTGGAAAGGGTTCCAAACTCTCTCCTAGGTTCATGGGACCTTTCAAGGTTGTGGAAAGGAAGGGGCCTATGACCTATCGACTAGCCTTGCCTGATTATTTGAGTTGTATGCACGATATTTTTCATGTATCTGTCTTGAGACATTATGTTAGTGATCCTACACATGTGATTGACATGAGTTCTTTGCAGGTATCAGACGAGGGTGCATTGACGATGAAGCCAATCCACATTATGTACCATCGCATTAAACAAATACGATGTGGAAAAATCAATCAGGTCAAGGTACAGTGGGACAATTATAGTCCTTACTCGGGT
>CBVK0100094860.1:0-10257 GCA_900067695.1 Picea abies | reverse complement strand
CTAAATGTGATTTTGAAAACATTTCAAGTGAAGACAAAGAATCAAGTAATGATAGCACAAAGGAAGATCTTGAAGACATTTCAAATGAAGGCAAAAAATCATGTAATGGTGTTGGAAAGAAGGAATATATTGAAGGTAAAGAATCTCCCAAGACTCTTGATTGCAATGATTCAAAGTGTGATGATGTTGAATTTTTATCAAGTGAAGAAGATGATCTATAAACAATTTGTGTAAAGTTTTATGATAGTTATCCCATGGAAAGAATAGAAGAAAATCTATTAGAACTTTAAAAAGAAATTGAAGAGGGTTTATACATGTATAGGAGTGATCATTTTTATACACACTATAACTATCTTTTAGATAACACTAAGAAGTTTCTTAGGAGGATTCAAAGGTACATCTTGAAGTTAAAGGGAATTCTCAAAGAACAAGAAGAGAGTTCTAAATTAGAAGAAAAGGAAGAAGAGGTCACAAGACTAAAGAATGAAAAAGAAGACATAAATGTAGATGATGAGATTAGAAAAAGTTTTGAAACCATTGTCCATCTCAAAATCCAAATTGAAGAAGCCAAAAGAATAGAGGAACTATTGAAGATTCAAATAAATGAAAAGGAAGATTCATGTTGAAAATTAGAAGCTGAAATTGTTGACCTTAGAAAGAAGGTAGATAAGTCAAACAAATTCTTGAATAGCTCACGAATCTTGGATGAGGTCTTGGAAAGTCAAAGACCATCATGTGATAAATCAAGTCTTGGATACAAAGGAGAAGATACACATGCTGAAGAAAGCACCTCAAAGAATCACGAGGTAAGTCCATCAAAGAAATAAGATAATATTGCAAAGAAACCATCTACACAAGGCAAAGAAAATTTCAAAAGTACAAAGCAAGGAAGACATCAAGAAGCCATTTTTGGGACACCAAAGCAAAGGTATGAAAGTATTTTTCATGGGAATTGTTATTCATGTAATGGATATGGTCACAAATCTTTTGAGTGTAGATCTTATGAAAGAAGATATAATGGAAGAATCTATAACACCATGAGTTGTTGGAGATGTGATCAAGTATGACACATTGTTGTTCATTGTAACTCCATGAGATGCTACAGCTATAGTGTATTTGGCCACAAATCCTAGGAGTGTTGGAACACAAGAAGAAATTCCATGATGAGGACTTCACATAGCATGGCTAGAAGAAGGAATGAAGTAAGAAAAGGAGACATCTTTGAAAAGATGGATACTCAAAGCTCAAGTTCTGAAGAGAAGGGTCATCTACAGAAGTGGGTGAAGAAGACAGAGCAACCAGATCAGAATGAAAGATTGAAGGGAAGTTCAAAAGTGTCATTTACTAAGGCACACACAAGTAATAGTTGTGACAGTCACGTGTACACACGTGCTGACCTTGAATAGGTCGCATACACACGTGCTCAGTTGTGCAGCAGGCCGCGTACACACGCGCTCAGTTGTGTAGCAGGCCACATGTATGTTGAAAAGCCTTGGGAAAAATGTAATGTACATGGCTTGGAGTTTGATGTGATGGTATAACTTTGTGTTGTAGGGTCTGACATTGTTTATTGCAGGTTCTGACACTGTTTTCTGTAGTTTTTCATGGTGAGATCACACAATGGTATAATAAAAATAAATATTAGGTGCATGGAACTAACCCAAGAGTATGGATTGATGCTGATATGTTGGGATTAATCATTTTGTGATGATGGTGGTGTACATGGCTGGTATATCTTATGATGTATTATTCGAAGCATATGTTGATATCATGGTGCTTGCATTTTTCATATGGATCGGGCTATATGTTGAGACATACGGTTGGATGATTGGCACATGTTTTATGGAGGACTTGGCATACATGTATGGCACTCATAATTTTTTTTTGGTATTGATGCATAGTAGTACACTCATATATGGTATTACTTGATTTTCACAACATTGGTATTTGTTTGATACATGGTTGTGAAACTTGGTTCATGATGGAGACATATCATGAGTGATATGATACATTGTTGGCATATTGGTAGGTGTGTCAGACAGACCCCCCTTCTGTGTATGGAAGCGTTCATACAGACTAATCTCACCCTTCCATTTTCGATGCTTTTGCGGTCCTTGAAATACTTTGGAGATGTCTTCACCATCCAAGGATAATCCTGTGAGCTGGTGGATTTCTTCGACATGAATGGGGTATCGTTTGTTGAGACATAAAATTATATCTTCATGCACCCTACTAATCAGGAACTTGGTGCATCGCACAACTTCACCAATGGTCTGAACACTGGGAGGTCCCGAAGGTTCATGATTGTTGAGTGGAAAAAATTTAGAAACTAATCCTTTGGGAGGAACTGCACCTCTCCTATGGGCCCAGGGTCCATCTCGAAAAACACATTGATTTTCATTTGGGGGAACAACACAGTGTTCATTAGATCCAAGTTGAGGAGTTTTGTTTTTTCGGATTTTCCTTTCACATCACCCAAGACCTCAATCCTAGGATCATAGGGATCATATGGAATTGATTCTTTCAATACGAAGCCTTTTCCTCCAGATATTATTGACATTTTTACATTAGAGTTCTAGTAGAGACACTGGATCAGGAACTAGGTGGCGATCAACTTCTCATAATGCACTAGAATGCAGGGAATCAACAAGAGAAGACAAGTAGGTGAATATAATGGTGTTCTGAACATGATTACCAAGTATTATAGCTCAGGTAACAAGATATACTATTAATGATTCATCAAGGAATGAGTAATTAGGCTAGCAGTGCAATATATGGTGTGGATGTGTGACGAGACTGATAATGGGGTAAAATATTCTAGTCGGATACTGACTTTAATGGGTCTCTTACTCAACACGTGGTAGGCGTGAGTATCTTACCGTTCTAATGGTTGAGAATCATGGGGAGATTATCGACGATATCTACATGGACCAACACTTTTAAGACTTGATGGGACATGTTGATAGTTTGCGACAGTTACCCTAAAAGATACAACTGGAAATGACATAACTATGACTTAGCCGTTAATAAAGTTCAGATTCGATTCTCCCTCCACCACAAATGTTTTTCGGAGAATGTACTTGTATGTATGAGTACATTAAAGACACATCGGATAACATGTTGTAGCATGGGAATGTCAAAAAAAAAAATAACAACAAAAATGACACGGATATGTCATGCCACTCCTAAGCACACTCTGACATTATTACATAAAACAAAATTCAACATTGCTACCCACCCTAGTTGAAGGACACCATCCAGTTGTGCTAGCTTGGCTGCACCAGACTGTCTGATCTCAGCCACTACGAATAGCCCTAACCAATGCATGTGCAAATTTCCTAGATGTTTCTAATAACGATTGTCATAGAGGAGTACCTTATCGCCTTGCGCAAACCTATTAGTATTAATTTTTCGATTGTGCCAAATATTCTTCCTAAATTTTTCCATTGACTGATGAAAATCAATGAGGAACCTTACTTCTTCCAGTTCCTACAGGTCTGCAATCCTTTGTGCAATTGATGCATCATCCATCATTTGTGTATCCTGAGCTATATAGAGACTATGGGTATTAAAATATGCAATTACCACAACTTCCTTCCCGTAGGCCAACTGAAATGGGGTGTACTTGTGCAACTTATTTGTGGTAGTCCTATAATCCCATAAAATTGTTGGAACTCTATCATCCCAACCCTCCCTGTTTGTGCAAAACACCTTCGTCATCCCTCTCTCTAAAATATTATTGAATGCCTCTACTATTCCATTAACTTGTGGATGATAAGGAATGCTCTTATGGTATTGAATAAGAAATTGTGTCGTTAATGTTGCGATTGTGCTTCTAATGAAGTGGATCCCTTGATCACTAGTCAGGATCCTAGGACATCCAAACCGAGCAATAATATTTTCAAATATAAATCTATCTATTGTATTTGTTGAACAATCCTAGAATGCTTCTGCTTCATCCCACCGTGTAAGATAGTTTGTTGTGGTAATGATATATATGGCCTTTGAATGTCTTGTGGGCAGGTTAATTGGTCCAATAAAGTCAACAACCCACTTCTCAAAGGCTTGTGGTTCCCTAACTGGCTAAAGAGGTAATTTGTCTCCTCCTGATGGCTTCCTTACTCATTGACAAACATCATAAGACCTAGCATATACTTTAGCATCTTTGAATAATGTTTCCCAACATAATCCGTCTTGGAAAACCTTATGTGTTGTAGATTTCCCTCTAACATTCCTTCCCACAAATCCAATGTGGCATTCCCATAGGATATCTTGCCTTTCATGGTTTAGGGCACACCGTCTAAGAATGTTATCAAGTCCCATATTATATATTTGGCTTGCAATAAGTTGGTAATATGTTGCGCAGACTACCAAGTACCTCTTCTGGGTTGTGGAATAATTCTCTAGGCAAGTACCTGTACTGAGGAAAGAAACAATCTCTTCAAGATATTCCGAAATGGCTTCAATCCAGAATAGTTCTTCATCAGGGAGTTGGTCGTCCACTGCTCCTCCACTTTCCCCCAATTCCAATCTTGACAGTACTACATATGGACAAATTATTCCATGAAATTTTTCCACGTTTGCATTATTATTTTTTTTTTTTTAAATACGGCGGGATTTTTGTCGATATTTCCACGACAGTTTGTCGCAATATCCACGAATAGGTTATTTTAACTTGGTTTGGATTTTCATCTCTATTGCCATGAACTTTTGTGGCAATAGCGATGAAACTTTTGCCTATCTCATTGGTTGGTGTTAACGGCTATTTGACTATTTGATCTATATATACATGACTTTAAGAGACTTTGCGACACAATTGCTATAGTTACGACACTGTTCTTGGCTTTTGTTTGAGTTGTTTATTTTTTCTGTCACCCACCGGTTGAACAAATCCAATTTTCGATCTACATAGCTTGGATTTTGAACTTGCAAGGTTAGTATGTTTTTTTTTATTGATGTACTCATTTAACTTGTTAATTTTTGTTCAAATGTCCAAATTTCATGTAGCTTGTTTTTTCCTTGATAATATATTATATCTGTAGTACCATATTTCATGTCTTTGGTTTTTGGATCTAGTTAGTATATTCTATGGAAAAGGGTATGTGGATTCCATAATATTCTAGGTTTATGGAATCCAAATACCCTTTTCCCTTCAATTGTAGCTAGAACGCCTCTCTCTTTTTATTGATAAAGATATGGAAGTGCTCTTGAAACTCAACCTTGATCGGTGAAATGATAGTAATTGATTTCCATTTTCTTCTCTCTTTTATTTTTAAGAATTAACAAAAAAACACCAGCAAAGTTTGATTGAAGCTTTGATACCACTTCTTACATCCATAGTACCCAAATGGGATCACACTTGCATAAATTGAAAATAATATAACAATGGCAATAATGGTTGGGATACTTGCACAGCTAATGGTTGGCTAGCACTTACTAATTCAATTAAATGAAGGAAGAAATCTCCATGAAGAAAATATTGAAGTTGATTGTTATATTGATAAATGATAAGTTATGGTATATATAAGATAGGGAGGAAACTCATGTTTATAACAATAAGATACATAAACACTAACCCTAAACTTATGTTAGGTATATATGTTGTTATTATATAAAGGAAACATTTGTACACATATGACCTTATTATAAAGATGTTATCTATGTCGTGATTAGGCACATAACAATCGCTTTTAACTAACCACCTTCAACCATCTTAGATTATGGTTAGCCACCTTTAAATTTCTTGGATTATGACTAAGCACCTTTAAGAAATGAACTTATGATTATATACCATACTCTTCCAATATAAATAAAGTATATTTGTTTCAACTTTCTCAATAAAATCCACATACCCTTTTCTTATATGTGATGTTGTTTCTCTCAATTTTTTATAATAACACACAATTCTAGATGTAGTGATTAACTTTAGTTTGTAGTTGATGTAACTTTTTTATATACTATTAATAAGGAGTATCTAAAATATAAAAAATTCATGACGAAATCTACGATAACATGATGAAATCTACTAGTCAGACAATGAAAAATGAGAACATGCCAAAGTGTCTTAGAAAATAAATCTGTGACCATTGTAAGTAGCATAAAATTGTGACCATTGTATGTAGATGCAAATCAACATGTCATAATTTAAACCAACCCAACCCAATTGTGGATGACAAGTGGTTGGCATTCTTTTTTTAGTGGTGAATTTCAAAGATTGGCATTTTGTCTACAAAACAACTTAGAGGCTAGTGTATGGTGTCGAGTGATTCAAGTTTGAGAAATTTTGACCACTTTCGTTAAATGGTGTGTAATTATTTTCCATGGTGATTCAGTACACACTACTCTAAAGTACAAATTGAAGCATATCGATCTTAATAGTTAATCGATAATAATAAAAAAATGCATGTCAAAATGTCTTAGAAGAAATAATTGTGAGGATTGTAGGTCATTGTAAATAAACATATCATAATCGAAAGGAGTAGCTAAAATATAAAAAATTGACAACTTATTGTTTGGTATCGTGTAGGTAAGACAATTACTTGTCAGGACAAGGATTTTTCACTATGAATGAAAATGACAGGAAGCTTTCTCTGTTAAGAGAGGCATTAGAGGCGAGGGGCGATGGAAAATATTATTGCCCTTGCTATGATTGCAGAGGCTTGAAAAAAAAAAGACTTTTAATAACAACAAATCAAAGACATTGTAGGGAGAAGGGGCACGACGAAGGGGGTTATGAATATCGTCCATTGGTAAGAGGATTCAATATTTAATGTATTCTCTATAATAATTAGTATGTCATGAATTTTAATAATATTTCTTATCAGGATTTTTTATATTTTCTATACACACTAACTTTTCTACGTTGTTTTTAAATATATAGACGATGCCCCCCAAAATGTTGACCTCCAAAGAGTTATTTGCCAAGTACTAGTAGAAATGCTCCTTTATAGGGTGATGAACTTCAAGATCAAAATATTGAAGCTGTTGATCAAGTTATTAATGATGATATGGATGGAGATAACGTTAGTGATTCAAATCAGGAAGATGATATACATAGATTGATCCAAGACACATTTGCTCCAATGGATGAGGACAACCAAGATGATAGTCATGATGTTAATCCTCTACTCGAGAAGTCACGTCAACCTCTTTATGAAGGCTCAACAACAAATCTTTTATCTACTATATTGTTGTTGGTGAACCTGAAGGTTTTGAATGGTTTATCAAACACATGACTCACACAGATACTAAGGTATTTAATTTGTTAATTAGTTATGCCTGCATGTTCACAAATACTTAAAAGGTTCAATTTTTTCCTATATTTCTATTGTTTTCTAATTTGTAAATTAGTATATTGGATGCGATATTGATGATTAATATTGTTTACATTGACTTATTATTTATAATTTTGTAGATTGTTAGGTGAATTTCTATACCGACGTCTAATATTTTGCCACACACATATTGAGAAATATCCGTGATTATGAAAGAAATTGGAATGGACTATCAGGCTATTGATGCATGTCCTAATGATCATATCATATATTATGGACAATATGAATTAGAAAATGAATGCCCACAATGTCAAATAAGTAGATATCGAACCGATAAAGCGTCAAAGAAGGTTCCTCGCAAAGTTCTTCATTATATTTCGATAATTCCATGTTTCCAGCGGTTGTTCAGGTGCCAAAGTATAGCACAGTTTATGTATTTCCATGCAAAGAATAGAAGTCGAGACGATGTTCTTCGAATGCTTGCAGATGGTTCTGCATTGAAGTACATCGAAGAAAAGTGGCCAATTTTTAAATAAGAACCTCGTAATGTTAGACTTTCATTGGCAGTTGATGGTGTCAATCCATTTGGAGAGCTTCGTTCTACGCACTCAGTGTGGCCTTCTTTTGTTATAAACAATAACCTTCCTCCTTGGATGTTGATCAAGAGAGAGCACACAATGTTGGCAATGATTGTTCTAGGTATTTAATTATCTTTTATTTGCTTTAAAGTATGACAAAATATTTCATTTCTTTGTTTCGTGCATGGTAGTTATTTCTTTTATATATAACGACATCTAGATAAGTATAATTAATCATGCAGTATGTTGAACCAATTAGGTAGGTACCAAGTTAAAGATATGAACGTATATATTGAGCCTCTTATCAATGAGTTGTTGAAGTTATGGGTTGGCGTCACTATGTATGACATCTCTAGACCAATAGGGAAAAAACGATTTCAATTCCATGGAATACTATCATGGGCAATTCATGATGCTCTCGGGTTAACAAATTTTTTTGGTATATTGTTACTTTATTTTGTGATTTAATATTATATATATTTATTGAAAATATCATGCATTATTTTAAATTGTAACTCTAATTTGATGCTACATTAATTCATATATCTTGTAGGTCTTCAAACAAAGGGTAAATTTGCATGCCCAGTTTGTGGTCCAAGGATAAAATATCATCGTTCAAGGAGTTTATGAAAGGAAGTGTTTGATGAGTATAGGCACTTTCTGCCTAAGAACCATAGTTATTGAACTACAGACAAATAAAATTTCAATGGTAAAGAAGAAAATGGAAAAAAAAACCACGAAGAATGAGACCTCGCCTATGGAAGTTGGAATATATTAGAAATCGTCAAGGTACACAAATTATTTATGTATGCCATATTTTATAAATCTTTGGTTAATTTCATTAGTATTAATTTCATTTTGTCCCATTAATTAGTGTTAATTTAAATTTGTTGATGTTTCTTGATTGTGGTTAAGGCACGAATGGGCTTCCACGAGGAATGGAAAGTTACCCGATGCAATTCAGTAGATTTCCATACTACGAGAACCTACAAATAGTTCATATGTTTGATACAATGCATATTGGGAAGAACATAACATAATTGTTATGGTGAATATTAGATGGAAGGAATGACAAAGAGAGAATTGGAAAGATTTGTTGTGACATCCAGGAAGCTAATCACGCATTGCAAAGTGTTATTAGTAATTCTAATGGCGACGGTCATGAACAAAATACTAGTCTTCCTTGGTTATTGACGGAGCAACAGAGCAATATTGTAAAAGAGGTCATTCGAAAAATTAGGTTTTCGATGGGGTTTTCGTCGAACATACAAAATATCTTAACGAAAAAAAGTGATTTTGGTGGGGTTAAAACACATGACTGGCATACATTCATTAAGGTAATTAGTAGGTTATAATATATTTCCTTATTGGTACGCATTTTTTGGAAAATAATAATTTTTTTTTTTTGTTACAGTATGTTCTACCTTTATCTCTCCTAAACGAATTTGACAACAACATAAAACAAATTATTTATGTACTTGGCAAATACATGAGGTAAGTATTGTTTTATAAGGAAAATGTACTTCTTATGTGATTTGTAGCAAAACTTATTGACATATTATAATGTTTTATCTGCAAATTTATATATGCCTTGATATTATTTTATTGCATCGACATTTGTAGGTGGCTATCATCAAAAGAAATACATAAAGAAGATATAAGGTACTGGAAGAGAGAAATTCCCTGACTAATGTGTCAAATGCAACAGTATCTACCTCCAACATTTTCAATGCACAAGAACACTACATCATACACCAAGTTTAGGAGATTGAATTATGTGGACCAGTACACACAAGGTCGATGTGGATGGTGGAGAGGCAGTTGAAGTCACCGAAGGATTTTGTTAGACAAAGAGCATGTCCGGAGTGTTATATGGTTGAGGGATATATGGTATATCAATGCATGGTGTATATTAGTCAATATATACCTAAATTAGCAGAAAATATGAATGTGCCTCTCATTTGGCATTTCCACTCCATCAACAAATTTGAAGGGGAGGTCCTTTTGGGGAAAGGTAAAATGAGGATTGTGAAAGGTAATTATTAGATGTTGACGTAGATTTAATATATTACACATTTATTAAATTATTCCTTTATTAACGATAGCTAATTAATGATATTAAATTATTATGATATCATATAGTTGCTCGAGAGTGGGATGCTTTACATTTATAGATTGCAAACAACCTTGATTGGATGGAGCATTGGATAGAATATACTGAGGAATACTGCATAGGTTATCATGGGAAGGGGTGAGTAAGATGATTAAAACATCGCATCATCATTGAGATCAATTTCCTGATCTTACATCAAGTGAATTTGATTTAGCCTTTGGTTTAAATGATAAACAAGCAAGTTAAATTTTTTACCCACATTTTCCTAGTTTTTTCCCAATTTTTCAATGTA
>CBVK0100094859.1:0-21858 GCA_900067695.1 Picea abies | reverse complement strand
TTATTAATTGGCAATGTATTTTTTACTTGTTTTCCATGTTGTAGTTGAAACATCACAAGGCTATGTGGTGTAATGGTCGTAAATTTTGTATCAAAATGTTGGATGATAAGATGAAAACCTCAGATTGTGGGATAACTGCAGTGTTTAAGGTCACCAACATTTCCTCTAGAAGTGATAGAAATTCAGAAGAAACTGAGAATAGGTACTATGGCCATTTGGATGATACAATTGAGTGTGATTTTAATTCCTTTAAAATATTTTCAAATTGTTTCTGAATGCATTGAAATTTGACATGGATAGACTATTCGCATGCCTTAACGATATGGGAGGGTTTATGGACTCAAATTTGACTCACACGCCCACTTTCTTCCATCATCAATTCATCATGTAAACCATAAACCCCAATTTAGTGGAGTCATTGATTTGTTGGGTTTTAGTGTTCCTAGTGAATGGATGCGTTGTTGTTGACATGGAATGGGACAACACATGTACCTTCTTAATTTTATTCCTTCATTTGATGTGGGCCTGGTCATTCCTAACCTTGAATTGAAAGTTGCCCCTAGTCTTAGTCATCACCCTTCATGATAGTTGTCACCCAACGATCATTAGATCACAAGGTTGGAGGCATATGGGCATTGGGATCATGAGGCTTTATAACCCTATAGTAACAAGAGACATTAATTGAACTTTGACTAGATTGTAAGGTGCATGCAATTGAAAATACTAACAACCCAAAACTAAAAGGGATCAATACACAGACTGTCAATGAGAGGTGATCTGGCCATGGTGTGTAGGAATAGGCCTAACACCTTCAAAATTATCATTCTCCAAATATCTTATACAAATTTTACAAGGAAATTGTACTAGGACTAGACACGGGCAATAGTGACCTGTGAATGGGACCATGGGCTTATAGTTCAACATCCCAAACTTCTTCAATATCTCAAATTTGTACTTATCGTGAATCAGGAAGATCTCATCAGTTCTCTGCCACACCTACATTCCCAAGAAGTAGTGCATCATACCAAGGTCCTTCATCTCAAACTCAGAGGCCAACATATACTTTCATTTAGTAATAAGGCTCTATGTACCAGTGAGGATTAAATCAACAACGTAGAGAGCCAAAAATTAGAGACTCACCATTAACATTCTTGTAGTATAGGTTGGTATCAACAACACTTTTTATGAATCCAAAACTCATAAGGTGTCTTGTTTAGGGGAGGAATTGAAAATTGGGGCCCTAGGTCGTAGCTGGAGGTGTCTTGTAAGAACATATGTGACCTAGGGTAAGAACGTAAGAAAATAGTGCATAGGTATTGTAAGTGTTTTGGTCATTTATTTGAAAAATTAGTGAGATCATCAAGGTAAGCGTGGGATAAATCATAAAAAACATAGAACATTACACACTAAAGGTATAACATGGTAGGTGAAGGTTCCCCCAATGTATTGAACATGGTCCTTCATTATCAGAATGCCAAATCTAGATTTGATTATACCCTAAAAACCCCCATACATGAGGGATAGGGCCTCATCTCTTTCACATGCATCATGAATTGGTTTATGAAGGGGGTAAGGAAGTTGTCTTTTAGGCAGGCCTATTTAAAATCATGAAAATCAATGGACATGCAAATTCTACCATGTTTTTGGTTTACATGGATTGGGTTGGATACCCAGTTTTCTTTCAAGAAAGCCTAGTTCAAATCATGAAAATCACTACACACATGAATGGTGCCATGATTTTTTGTACAAGTAGGTTGGATACCCATGAGGTATATGAAATTGTGTAAATGGATTTTACTTTATGAACTTTATAAATCTCTTATTTTATGGAAATGTATTTTAAGCGGTGTGCAGATCTTTGTTTCTATCAGATAAGGGGAATGTCGATCCATGTGTTGATGTAATGCTCAATGATGGTGAAATATAGTTTAGGATATTTTAAAAAATACCAATTAAATATGTTGTAGAACTCTTGGAAATATACTTTCAGTAGAATATTCATTTAGGGGGATATGCATCTCCTAAGAGAATGTTATCAATAACACAAAGTGTAACAGAGATATCCACTTTGATAGTGGGTGAAATTTTAGCCATATTTTCTTCCTTAAATGCATCAGGGGTTGTTATGGGATTTTTAATCCAATCAACATGACTGAGAGGGATAGAACATGTGTCCTTGATTGTGAATTATCTAGGTGAGGTAGTTGGGGTGCATGCATCCTACATGAGAAAAAAGAATCTATGACACATTGTATCCCAAGTATAGTAGGGATCATGCATGGCCTCTAGTATGTCTTCATATGAATGGAAAATGGGGGTTGTATAGGTTAGGTCATTATAGGATGACGAGGCTTGTGGGTGTGATTTTTTTCTTCCATCTATGTCACATGTGCATGATAAATCATTAACCATGGAGGGGTCGACAAATGTAAATAAAATGTAAGTGAAATGAGACTCCAGTTGTTAAGTTTCTATTGATTCATCTTGACAAGGTGAGATTATGCTAATACCTATGAGTAATGAAGGGTTGTTGGAGGATATTGGCCTTACTTACTTGTAAAGAAGTGATATATGGAAATAGAATCTAGGTTATCTATCATTAGTGGTGGAAATATTTTCTACCAAGGTCTTTCTAGAAAGATCACTGGGGTGGGAGGGGGGACATGGGTGCTACCTATGCCGAGTTGTGGTGGAATAGGTGGTTGGACATATATTAGTGGTGTAATATATGCAATATTTAATGATTAATTTTAATATATTATATAATATATAAATTAAGTTATAATATATATTATATATAATTATAATATATATTATATATAATTATAATATATATTAATTATATAAAATATAAATTATGTATAATTATAATATATATAATAAACCAAACCATTTTTTTTTTCAAACTTGCACGTGAGGAGAGAAAATGAGGAGAGCACATGAGGAGAGTCAAGGAGAGTCGAGGATAGATGAGGAGATAACACCATGAGTAGATCCGAGGAGATCACAAAAGGAGTAACTCCCCAAACCCTGACATCTGCGCAAGGGCACATCAGAGAAGGAGATCAAGGGTGGAGGAGACCGAGCTAGAGGGCACACTGTGAGAAATGTTGAGAATGGTGAGTGGTAGTTCCACCAATCCCACCCAAAATTTTTGCATTGAGATATGGTTTTGCCAAGTTACCTTTATTTTTGTTTTCCCCTTGTCTATCAAAACAAAACATGTTTTGACTGTGTGGAGCTTGGAAAGGTCAAGTTCAATCTCATTCGGCCCTCTTGTCTGCCTTGGATGCAAGAAAAAAAATAGAATGTACACATGTTTGTCATCCAAAATGGACCCTGCGACCTTCTCCTCCTCACTATTCTCACGATCCAAGTCTGTCCACATAGGTGTTGTCTACATAGGCATTGTTTACATAGGCGTTGTCTACAACATTCCATTTTGGCCCACTGAATCTTGGACAATGAGGTATCAAAAAAAATATGGAGGTTGTCCATAGCATTCTCTATAGAATAAAAAAAAATCTAGAAGCAGTCCATAGTGTTCTTCATAAAATTTTGGTCCTTATGAATAATATGAAAGAGTTGTATGTAGAATGTTGATTAACCAACTATCTAGCTCCATGTTATGGGAGGGGAATTCCTTTGATAAGATCTTGACCAACCCCACGATAAATGAGACTAGGGATTTTACTGCCATTTAAAAAAAGACTTTTGTTGGATGGACCCTAAGTGTCCCATATCCTATGATTCACACTTGTTGATAGGCAGGAAGACTGAGGCTTTGCAGAGTGTCTAAGAAGCGTAGAGGAAACATTTCCCGAAGTCCATGGCCTTGATCATGCCTATATTTGAGGGTCATTCGATCATGTCATAAGATTTCCCAAAAATCAATCTCAATGAAGAGGGTGTTGAAATCAAGGAAACATTTTAGGGAATTCCATAACTTTTTCCCCTTCAAGCAATATCACAGACAACATGCACTCCTTTTCCTCCTCTACATCAATCATGTGAAAATCCCTACAAAATAACAAATGGATTTCCAATGATTTGTCAATAATTCATTTCTATAAAAGGGCACATTCATCATTAGACACATAGAAGTTGGATAAACCCAACAACCTTCCATCCAGAGTCAACAAAATTGAAACCCATTTTTGAGAGTTGTTGGTGCCTCCTCCTATAACTGACGACAACGATAGGAAATATAGAGACGTCATTAGGGGCCTTGGTAAGAGTTATATTTTCTTTTTAACATATTACCCACCCTGAAATCGGCTCAACTAGAGATAACATCCAATAGCTGGAAGAGCATCACATGTCTTGCAGTGTCCGGTGCAACCTCAACGACCCTTGAAAATATGGAGGACTGAGTATTGTCCATGCCTGGTCGTACTCATAACTGCATCAGGTCTCCAAGGTGAACAACCTCTAGTCAATAGAACAATGTAGATAAGGGAAGTCAACAAAACAGATCTGTAACTTTGGGAAAAGGATTGGCTCTGAGGGCTGGGCCTAGGGGCCTGCGTCCTCAACCCGTGGCCGATTGTCAAAAGTCTGTCCAAGATGCTATCGTAGCGAGGGTGGATAGTCGCATGTCAATTGGGATATAGACATAGGATGTCCCCTCACGAGGGAGTTTCCCTAGGCGACGAAGAGTCAACTCAAAACAAATATGGACAAGGGGAATCCGACTATTTAATTAAAACAAAGCATTGTGATGGTTCCTGCGGATGTTGACGCAATGTGATTTCTGCCCAGTTCTTTGAATGTCAAAGTGAATAAATTCAACCAAGCGCGGGTAAATAGATAGAGAGTTCAATCCTTAGAATCCTTGAGTTTGTAGTGAGGATGAAACTCAAGAAGGATAGAGACTTGGATAAGTTCAGAGAAAAGATGAGGTTTTGAAGTCACCTCATGAAATCAAGCTTAGAAGGGTGGATGCCAAGTTATTTGAAAAGGAATTATCAAGAGTCTAAATGGATGGTGGAAATTCCCACAGGGAGAAACACCAATTTTCGTGGATTGTTGGATCTAGTAGATCTATGGGGAGGATAAGGGAGAGAGTCTTTTAACACTTGTGAGATCAGGAGTAATAGTATCTGTCAGATTTGAAGGAGTGAGAACCGTTAATTTGGCGCTCTGAAATATCAACATTTCAGGAGTCGGGAGTGTGGAGGAAGCTGCAACTCAGAATTCACAAGTCGCAAAATCCCGATTCGCAAAGGAAGAACCTGGAGCGTCATATCACAGGAGAAGAGGGTCGTCGATCTAGCATAGCAGTCATCGCGAGTTCTTATTTCAGGAAAAGGGGAGAGAACCACTTCACAAAACAACAAAACATGAAAACCCGACATGCTCATAGGTTGGGCCCTAGGTTGCAGCCGAAGGTCAGCCAGAGCAAACTTACAAAAATGGGGAAGACTTGAAAATTTGGAAGTGAGCTTGTTCTTCTTTGAAATCAATGATTTTATACTCTCTCATGCCATTGGAAAGGTTCTTGAAACCTGATTGTCTTCTTAACTAAATATTACAGGGCCTTAGATATATTTTCCAATGCTTTATCAACCCAATTCTTGATGTAACCCATGATGGGTCCCATTGGGACCTCCTATTTCACCCATAAAGAAAATATTTCGTTATGGAATTTGCTTAATTCTATGCATTTCTCTTGAATCAATAAATCAATCTGAGAATTTTTAATAACCAAATCACTAATCCATCATTTTAGCTCCTTTTTAGAGAAGTTGGTAAGTCATTGATTCAAAGAGTTGGTCAAATAAATAATTTTGGTGTCAAGGACAAAGGATTTGCTCATCAATTCCCATAGATCCATCAACAACTTTAATATTTCTTCAATGTTGGTTACAATTGTATCCCTAACCCTATACAATAACCCTTGGGCTCACTTTACTTCAGAAATTATCTTGGGATTGTCTTCAAGTTGTTCATATGGTGTCCTAATGGCCAATGGTTACATAAACAATGGTTTAGGAATCAATGTAGATTCCAAATATGTTATCCTCCTTTTCATCTTGTTGTTTTCCTCTACTTGATCCAAATTGGATTTCGTAAGCATACACCCTATGTCATCATTCACTTTGGGATCTACCATGGTTTCCTAGTCTTAGTCCTCCATCTTTTGCACGAAGGAAAAACCTTCATCGATACAACCTATTTCTCAACCCTAAGAGGCATTAACATGATTAGAGATGTTTTTGTCTCCGAGACTTTGGACAATATTATGTGAAACTATATCTCTTTCCCTAGGATATAATGATTCCACTTCATCACTACTTTCACAAAAACAAAGAGTTATTTATCATATGTGGGGTAGTCCAACATTTCTCCATGAAACAATTTTGAATGGTAACACAAAAACCATCCTTGCAGAAGCATCACCCCTAAAACATACTCGCTTGCATTTGTTTCTAGTTCAAATGGTTATCGTAAATTGGGCATGGATAAGATTAGATAATTTCCAATATTTCTCTTTAGTTCTTCAAACGCCCATAGTTGTGGCTTGCCCCAATGAAAACTCTTCTCTTTGGCGTTCATGGCGTGTAATGGTTAAACTGTTTCTTAAACGTTTTCTACGAAAATCCTCAATTTTTGTATGAACATCCTCAAGTATTGCATTGCTCCCATGAAACTTTTGATCTTTGTCAAGTTGGTAGGAATAAGCCATTGGATGATATTTGCAATCTTGTTTTAATCCACCCTTAGTGCTCCTCCATTGATTATGTGTCTAAGATAAATCAAGGACACTTTTTGACACTACATTTTTTCAAATTCATGATCAATTGATCTATTTTTAGTGTCTCTAGTCCTTGTTCCACATGTTGTATGTGCTCTTAATAATTATTGTTGAACATTAGTATGTCATTTAGATATACTTTTAAAATGAGTAAATAAATGGTTGTAGCACATCATTCATCAAACAGATGAAAGTTGTAGGTGAATTACATAAACCCAAATGAATTGCTAACCATTCATACAAACCTTGTTGCCTTGTCTTGAATGTTATTTTCCACATATTTTTCTTTGATCCTTAATCCAAGTCATGTCTCACCCAACCCAAGTGATATGGTTTTGAATGACCATGAGTCTCTAGGCCAATATTTTAAACTATTTGTGTAGAGATCAAATTCAATTGTGAATTGAGATCAAACAAGTAATCCACTTTAGCTTGTCTCATGTGGATATAGTCATGACATAATTTGGTCATATATTATTTTTTCTTTTTGGGACTGTCATTGATTAATGCTACCTCCTTTTGAATGGTAGTGCAACTAATTAATGCTACCTCCTTTTGAATGGTAGTGCAACTACTTCTTCTTTTAGATTTTAGAAGTGTTTGGGGCATTTATCGAGGTGTAATTTCCAGCAGACTTGGTGTGTCACTTTCTCTCACAAGACTTGTAATACATGGTGGGAGGTTTTGTTTCTTGCGTCATTGCTACAATCTTCTTCACAACCCACTTCTTATTCTTCCCATAAATGACACCTTGAACCACCACAAATGACCTCTTGAAGGAATCCTTTGCCAATTAGGACGTATATAGGTAACACTTGTTGATATTATGGTAGCTTCGGGAGGTATGAACCTCTATTGTGACATTTGACAAGATTAGAATGTTCTGGAAGAAAGAAAAGAAATGAAAGTAACCCTAGATGAGATGTCGGCTGAAGAGAGATAATTAATATGAATTAATTAGTACCCAGAGAGATAAGTCAGCTTAGGCAAGTCTGCTAGGAATACTATAAATACAGTGTGCCAGTCTCTCATTTGACACACTCTCAGAATAGCAGAAGTCACTTGTGCGCATTGCAGTTTGGCAGTCTTGTGCGCAAGTCCTAGGAAAGGTGTTGTGCCAGTTTTGGGTTGGAATCTTTGATCAGCTTTGGTTACTTCTTTCTTGTTGCATTAGCCTTTCTTGGATATTGGATTTCTATTGCTACCAGGATTCTTCTCTCTCTCAAGCTCAAGGTGCTTGAAGGGTGGCTTCGGCCTATGGTTGGGTGACAATAGAGATATTGTCAATGGTAAAATGAGCACATTCATTCATATTCTAATAGGTTATGGGCCCACACATCCTTCATTCATTCTAACTACTGGAAGGAAACATAGCCATTAGGATATTGAGCTCTCTCAAGAATTGTTGCTCGGGTTACTAGCAGGAGCAACTTCCAAGATATTGCCACTAGGGTTACTAGCAAGCGCAATTGCAGAAACTCTAAATCTCAGATCTGACACTTTGTGATGGAGCATCTCTATCAAGGAGAATATATTCAAATGCACCCTAGTTCAACGCACCTTTTGGCTCTCTCAGAAGACATAAGCATCATAGTTGATTTTTTGGATCAAAGCATGACCAACTACGAGTCAACTGAAGACATGAGTGAGACGATTAGTCTTCTACACTACTCACCACTCACTGGAACGATTGAATATGACATGTGTATAATTGATAGTGGATCTTCTAGGCACATGAAGGAATATCAAGCTAGACTCTCAAATATAAATGAGAAGAAGGCCTTGTACAAGGTAGAGCTTGGAGACAAAAGAACTTACCCAGTGGAAGGATTTGGACAAGCCTCCGTCAAGTTGAAAATAGGTAACAATGTTCACTTAAGAAATGTTTTATATGTACTTGGTTTATAAAAGAATCTTGTATCCATATATTTCCTAGAAGACAAAGGAAACATAATAGCTTTCGTGGATGGAAAAGTGTTATCTTGGCATAAAGACTACAACATAGAGAATGCCAGGGTTATTGGAAGTCGTGACGGAAATCTATATAGACTACTAGAACAAAATGAAGAAGCTCTTGTACATGACGAAGTCAATCCAAATGAACTTTGGCATAGAAGGTACAATCATATTAATTATCAAGCATTACCTTTTCTCAAAAGGATGGTTGAAGGAATACCAGAATTGCAGTCTACACATGAAGGAATTTGCAAAGGATGTGCCCTTGGAAAGAATATCAAGAAACCATTTCCAAGCAACAACAATAGATCTAAGGAAATTCTAGATTTGATACACTCAGATGTTTGTGGACCGATGCCAACCAAATATCTAGGAGGATCTATTTACTACGTAACCTTCATATATGACTATTCAAGAAAGAATTGGTTATATCTAGTGAAGACAAAAGACGAAGTATTCGACAAGTTTCAAGAATTCAAAGCAGAGATAGAGAACCTCACGAACAAGAATATCAAGATCTTAAGAACAGATAATGGAGGAGAATACACATCAAAGGAATTTGTTTCATTTTGCAAATCGGTAAGGATTAGGAGGGAGCTAATTGTTCCTCATAATTCTCAAAAAAATGGTGTAGCAGAAAGAAAGAACACATCTATTGAAGAAACCTTTAAAGAACTACTAAATGATCAAGGTCTATCCATGTTCTTATGGGGAGAAGCAGCCATGACAACAATATATGTGAAGAACAAAAGTCCTCACCGCATACTGAAGGACATGACTCCAAAAGAAGCCTTCTCGGGTAAGAAACCTAATGTGGAAAACCTAAGAATCTTTGGATGTCCTATTTACTCTCATATTCCCAAGGACAAAAGGAATAAACTAGAACCCTCGAGAAAGAAGGGCATATTCGTGGGATATAGCGATTCATCCAAGGATTATAAAATCTATATTCTAGAACAACAGAAGATCAAAGTCAGCAGAGACGTGACATTCAATGAAAATATGGCTTTCAAGAAATCCATAGAAGAAACAATAGAAGAAGAAGAGAATGAAGAAACTATTGAAGAAAGCACAGAAAATCAAGATGATGAAAAGGAACAACCTGATCATCCTATGCAACCATGTGAGACTATTGATTCAAACACCATACCTAAAACCAGGAAATGACAAGCTTGGCTTGAAGCTACCTTACAAGATGCACAAAGACTCAAGGTTCCCGAAGGAACATTCAGAAAAATTTAGAAGCCTAAAATATTCTCAAGTTATGTAGCATATATGACGAAGCTTCTAGATGAAGAACCTACCACATTTGAAGAAGAAATTCAAAAGGAACAATGGAAAGAACACCAATCCATTGTGAAAAATGATGTATGGGAAATTGTACCTAGACAAAAGAAAAACCAGTGGTAACTTCAAAATGGGTATATAAGATCAAACATGTAGCAGACAAAAGCGTAGATAAATATAAAGCAAGATTCATAGCTAGAGGGTTCTCCCAGAAGGAGGGAGAAGATTATGATGAAATTTTTTCTCCAGTTGGTAGATATAATTCCATTAGAGATATCATATCTCTTGCCTCTTCCATGGGATGGAACTTACATCAGATGGATGTAAAGACAACTTTCCTCAATGTAGAAATTGAAGAAGAAGTATATATTGAACAACCTCAAGGGTTTGAGGTAAATTCTAGAGACACTAACGTTTGCAGATTAAATAAATCCCTATACGTGCTCAAGTAAGCTCCAAGGGCTTGGTATGTCGGAATGGACAACTATCTAACGAGACTTGGTTTCTCCAAGATTCATGTAGATCCAAACCTATAATACAAAGTCGTGGACAATGCACCTGTAATTATACTACTATATGTTGACGATCTATTCATAACAGGTGAAGAGTCTCTCATCATCCAATGCAAGAAGGAACTAGCTTCTGAATTTGATATGAAAGATCTAGGTCTCATGCATTATTACTTGGGACTAGAAGTATGGCAAAAGCATGGTGAAGTATTCCTTGGACAAGCAAAGTACGCAATAAAGATCCTTCAGAAGTTTGGAATGATGAATTGTAAATCCATGGACACTCCTATGAATACGGATATAAGAAAAGTAAAAGATACAGATTCTGATCCAATAGATCCATCACTATATCGACAATTAATTGGGTCATTGATGTATTTGGTAAATACTCGACCAGACATTTGCTTTGCAGTGAATACACTAAGCCAGTTCTAGGTGGAACCGAGACATGAGCATTGGATAGCTGCAAAGCATGTCTTAAGATATATTCGTGGGACAATAAACTATGGCTTAAGATATACCGCATCCAATGATATACAACTTCATGGATTCACAGACTTAGAGTGGGCAGGAAGTGCAGAAGACAAAAAGAGTACTTCAGGAATGTGTTTCAGTGTGGGCTCCGCTGTGATATCTTGGGGCAGCAGGAAACAGAAGTTTGTCACACTCAGAACAACAGAAGCGGAATATATCGCAGGATGTGAAGCATGCACAGAAGCAATATGGCTAAGGAAGTTAATCTCCGATTTATTTGATCAGATTCCAGATTCGACCATAATACATTGTGATAATCAGAGTTGTATAAGATTATCAGAACATCCCGTGTTTCATGAAAGGTCGAAACATATTGAGATCAAATACTACTTTATTCGAGATAAAGTCCAGGAAGGAGAGGTAAAGCTCCAGTATATCCCCACAGATGAGCAGACATCAGACATCCTGACAAAGCCTCTATCTAGAATAAAGTTTGAATATTTCCAAGAGAAGATGGGGATCGTGGAAATAACTCCCTTAGCTGAAAGGGAAGAAATGACCCTCCAGGTTGGGAGGGAGCACTAACATATTATTGAGGATATTCATTTTCAAGATTGAAAAATAGTCCAACTTGGGCAGATTCTTTCCTATTCGGAAAGTGGATTGAGATTTCTAACGGACAAACATTTTCCAGTTCGGAAAATGGTCCAGATTGTTGATGTACCATAGACAGCGACTTCCCATTGTGGTTAACATGGGGAGTGGTCTAGGGTAGTCTCTCTTCTTAAGGGTTACTCAAGAAGACTGGCCCGCCTCGCCGGACAGTGATTTCTCATTGTGGTAAACATGAGGAATGGTCTGTTTTGGAGGTTGGTACAGGACAGTCTTTTCCTCTTGTGGTTAACAAGGGAAATGGCTCGGACAGTCATTCCTTAGGGTGGATTCATTCTCTCCAGGTTGCACTTTGTTTAGTGCCAAAGGAATGGCCCAGGGTGGGGAATGGTCCAGGCTCAACAATCAGGGACAGGCATTTCTTAGGGCATGTTATCGCACAATTTGTAGTTTAGGTCATAGGCTAAAGGATGGAGGACAAACTGGCGCAACAGGAACCTTCCCCACCCAATGTCACCTCGATGGGGAGGTTCTTTTTGTTTAGGGAGGCTAGCCCAAGGGAGACATCCCTGGTAACCTAAGGTTTGAAGAGGCAGAAGATACAAGGTCAGGTTTTAGAGTTCCCTCCTCACAGGTTACCACCAATGTCAGATAGTCCGGCTAATCAGCCAATAAAAGAAGTGTATGCCCTGTCGAAAATACCTGTCCGGAACGAGACAATAACAACACAATATATATATTTGCAGGCTATAACTCAAAGGGTTAGTACTTCTTTGACTATCTGATATTATTCAATAAGCAATTGTAAAGCAATAGATATAGAATGAAATCAACGTTGTGTCAATTAGTGTTGATTTGTGTACCTTAGTTCCTGGATTTTCTACAATTAGCTATGAAATATTATCAATTCATCAATATCTACCAAGATGACTAAGCCAACAATATGTTCAATCAACCATTTACTCAATAAATGCTTCAAATCATCATTTAATTGCTTATGTCACACTTTTGTTGCGTCAAGATGAGATATTCAACTATGACGTCAACCTTAATTAGGTTAGCAATGTTAGTTAGAGTTTCAGAATTTAAAGTTTTAAAGGTAGTTTTGTACACTAAAGCTTCAACGTTGGAGATCAAATCAATGCCTTAGGGTAAATGGAGTCAGAGATAAGGGCACAAGGTCTCGAAAGGATGATAACTCAAAGACTAGAAGGTAGGGTTCTATGGTGCTGCAAAGGCAGGGCCCTAGAATCAAAACCCTAGGGGAAAGAGGCTCACTCTGGAGTTGCTTAAGCAAGGCCTCGTGCTCTTTCCTCCTTCTCTAAATTAACTTGGCAAAACGGCTAGCCTAAAGCATAAATCTAAGGGAGAAAGTGTTGCAATAACAAGGCTTTCAAACCCTAGAAGGTGAAAACCCTAGGTGTAGGCAATCTAGGCCTAGGACGTCTCCTCTTTTCAACTTATAGACTTCAACGCTAGCTCAGAAGAAAGAAGACAAGTGTAGCAACGGCTAGGCTCTATCTCTTTTCTTCAATGGCTGAAAAATATTTCTCAAGGGGACATGTAACAATAACCTATTTGTGTGCTTGTTACCTAGGGTTTTAAATCAGCAATACAATAAGAAAATGCAAGAAATTATACCTACAACCATTCATTTAAGAAGTTTTGCAAGAAAATTCACTTACATGTCATGAAGAAAAGCACAAGCAAACCCTAGTTGTAAAACTTCATTGAGAGAAATGCCATAAATGCCAAAAATATCCTTCCAATAACAAGTGCGCCTCACTTTAGACAACAAATTTACCCTAGTAGGACGCAAAAATCAGATCTCACTTGTGTGAGTGAAGTGTGTTATGTTAAAATGAGGGAAAACATCCTCAATTTATATCATCCAATGACCCTTAATTAAAAATTAGGTCACTAAAACAGCCGACAAGGCTGACTACTAAAAATCATACTGTTTTAAATTTAACTGCTAAATAAAACCCTAAATGAGCAGTAAGCAAGACGTCTAGCCCCTCTGAGGGAGACGTTGGCCCTTTTTAGGGCAAATCTCAGCACTAGAAGACAAACGTTGGCCCTCTCTGGGCCTCCAAACTCTGCCACACGTGCCAAACTGCCCTGTAAAGCTGCCATACGCTGGAGGTGACGTCAAGGATCTCTGGAGGACATCCTGGTCAACAGAGGGACACGTTCCACCTGCAGTGGGTCAACCCCGTAGGGCTGGGCTCAGCCAAGGCGTCCTGGATGAAAACGTCCTTCTTCTTCTCTCGTGCAAATGCTCGATCGATCATTGTCCTGTCTCTGCCCCTGATGAGGTCCCAGCAACCATCTGATGGGCTCTTCAGCCCCATGGAGGTCCGAACTGATCATCTCCCCATGTGTACCAGTCCACCTGGCACCTGTCCGTCAGGTATGGTTCTGCACATCAAAAACTTCGCCCTCAATGCGCCCATTAGTCCTTGGGATCATAGCAATGTCAATCATATTTCATCATTAGTTTTATCAAATGCATGCATAAAACTCCTGGCATATCATCTAATAGCTCAAAGACATTACACTGACCTACTATACAAAGCTGAAGAAAAAGACAAGGTAACCTATTGGGCCAGCATCCATAAGAAAAGGAAAGTTCCCAAAGGATATCATCCAAGCCATGTAATACAAGGTGGTGTGGTCTAAGGATGCCCAGACATAGTGAAAACCAGGGGTGGATGTTATCCGTGGGTGCCTTTGTAGGAGGCAAGTTGTACCTGTCATGGATGCAATTCTTTCCAAGCCCTTTATTACCTTTATTCTTTCTTTTATTCATTGTTTTTTCTTTCTTTTTATTTCAAGGTCTAACTAGAGGACACTGCCTTAGCGTGGTGACCAGAGCTGACAGTGTTACCCACGAGTACTTTCACAGAAATGATAAGGCTGGCTCGTGATGAGACCCCCTTTCCCTTGGCCATGCAACCAAAGGTCACTGCCCTAGCGTGGTAACCAGATAATGGCAATGTCATACTGTTAGGTACCTATGAACATAATGGGCTGGCTCGTGATGAGACCCCCCATCCTCTTGGCTAGGTCTTGTCTTTTTTGTTATTTTTCTTCGGGTCCCTTTTGTTTCTTGTTGAGAGGCTTTTTATTGCCTTCTCGGGGATCCCTGGGCAAGGCATCTCTAGGTTTTATTTTATGGCTTTTATCTCTTACCAGCTGCTTTTACCCCCTGGGCCTTTAGCCCCTTCTTCCCACAGGATAAAGTGTAACCCCACAAATAGGTCATCCTAATGCCCGGACTAAGGGAATGGGATAGATGAATGGGAGATAAGAAGTAAAATGATAATATGGTAGGAGCGAACGATGGTTCTTCAAAGTCCCCCTTGGTGGCTGACCAAAACCTATGGATACAAGCTTGCTAGGGCACCCCGTTAATTTCCCAACCATGGTCAAGTGGGTTAGTGTAAGATCCAAGCAGTTGTTAGAAATGTAAGGAACTTGATGCATATATCTGAAAGTTATAAGGATCAAACATGACACATACCATGATACCTGGACCAATTACCTCATGGAGCAAGAGTCTTCTCCGATACAAGTCCAAGCCGAAGGTGATGGATGCTGCTACTGCTGACAGGACAGGTCTGATGAAGAAAAAGAAAGATGGGCCCTCCAGGGCCATGCTCAGGTCAATCCTGCTCTCAGTACTCCATGTTTAGGACCTGTGGGCCTCGAGACATGATCTCCTAGTTATCCCTAGAAATCGGGGATAACAGGGCAGATTCATTCTCTCCAGGTTACACTTTGTTTAGTGTTGGAGGAATGGCCCAGGGTGATGAATATTCCAGGCTCAAAAATCAGAACAATCATTCTTCCTTGCTTGAGAAGAATAATCCAGATAGCCTATCGTTGATGTTCTACTCTAAGGGCAGATATTCTTTCAGATCTCACAGATGTGAGTGAAAGATTGGCCCAGATGATTTAGTTTATTTTAACAATAATTTCTTTGCAGGTTGATATCAGATGATTGTTATGGAGACTGCTTGTCTCCAAACAGTAGAGATATGCTATTGTGGTGGATATGGTCCACTGATTGTGACTATGTGTCACGGTTTGAGTAGTTGCGTACTACCATGGATAGACACAATTGTGTTCTATCAATTGATATTGTACCAGTTGTCATGGAGATTATCCAGTTGGATAATAATGACGATGCTCGCGATACTACCAATTGAATGGTCTGTTTGTGCTCAAGACCATTATCAGTTATACCTCCCTAGCTAGGAGGGATAGTTGATATTATGGTAACTTCGGGAGGTATGAACCTCTATTGTGACCTTTGACAAGATTAGAACGTTCTGGAAGAAAGCAAAGAAATGAAAGTAACCCTAGATGAGATGTCGGATGAAGAGAGATAATTAATATGAATTAATTAGTACCCAAAGAGAGAAGTCGGCATAGGCAAGTCTGCCAAGAATACTATAAATACAGGGCGCCAGTCTCTCATTTGACACACTTCTCAAAATTGCAGAAAGCCAGTTCTGCGCACTATAGTCTAGCAGTCTTGTGCGCAAGTCCTGGGGAAGGTGTTGCGCCAATTTTGGGTGGGACTCTCTGATCAGCTTTGGTTACTTCTTGCTTGGTGCATTAGCCTTGCTTGGCTATTGAATTGCTACCAGGATTCTTCTCTCTGTCAAGGTCAAGGTGCTCGAAGGGTGGCTTCGGCCTATGGTTGGGTGACAATAGTGATATTGTCAATGGTAAAACGAGCACATCCATTCATATTCTAACAACAGTTGTGTTCTATTGAATGACATTGTTTTGATTGCCATGTAGACCATCAATAGTGTTGAAAATGATTATTAGCCAGATGAATAACCAGTGTGCTTGTGGACAGACATTCTCTAGGCAGAGAATGGTCCAGATAGAACAGATTGTTAGCGGACAGGTATTCTCTCTAAAGAGAATAGTGCAGGGTGACAGTTTGTTGACATGACATGGACTAGTTTTTCTAAGGCACAGATTGTGGCCCGATTAGGAAAATGGTTCAGGATCGATATTTTCTAAGGCATATAGGTTGAGACGGATCTCTATGACATGATTAGAAAATAGTCTTAGATTGACATTTCTATAGGAATGGTCTCTGTAGTCCATGGCATAGCTTTTAGCATCTGTTGGGATAGTCATTCTTCTAGGACGTATGTCTAGATTGGAAGAATGGTCCTTGTATCACTCCTTAGAGTAAGTGACTTATTTAGCATCATGTCTGATTACTCAGATGGGGTATGTTTTCGAGAGATGATACAGTTGATATTGTTAGATGACACTGATAGTGACGCTCGTGATCTAATCATGAGATAGTCTATATTGTTGATATTATGGTAGCTTCGGGAGGTATGAACCTCTATTGTGACCTTTGACAAGATTAGAATGTTCCGGAAGGAAGCAAAGAAATGAAAGTAACCCTAGACAAGATGTCGACTAGAGAAAGATAATTAATATGAATTAATTAGTACCCAGAGAGAGAAGTCGGCCTAGGCAGTTAGCCAGGTTTACTATAAATATAGGGCGTCAGTCTCTCATTTGACACACTTCTCAAAATTGCAGAGAGCTACTTCTACGCACTGTAGTCCAGCAGTTTTATGCGCAAGTCCTGGGGAAGGTGTTGCGCCAGTTTTTGGGTGAGACTATCTGATCAGCGTGGTTACTTCTTGTTTTGGTGCATTAGCCTTGCTTGGCTATTGGATTGCTACCACAATTCTTCTCTTTGTCAAGGTCAAGGTGCTCGGAGGGTGGTTTCGACCTATGGTTGGGTGACAAGGGTATTGTCAATGGTAAAACGAGCACAATCCTTTATATTCTAACAGGTTATGGGCACACACCTCCTTCATTCAGTCTAAACGCTGGAAGGAAACATAGTCGCTAGGATATTGAGCTCGCTGAGGAACTGCCGCTAGGGTTACTAGCAGGAGCAACTTCCAAGACACTGTTGCTAAGGTTACTAGCAGAAACAGTTGCAAAAACCCTAAATCTCATATCCGACACCTTCTGATGGAGCATCTCGCTCAAGGAGAAGATATTCAGATGCGCCCTAGTTCAGCACACTTTTTGGCTCTCTCAGAAGACAGAAACGTCAAAGTTGAAGTTTTGGATCAAGGCATGACCAGCTACCAGTCAACCGAAGACATGAGTGAAACAATCAGTCTTCTACACTACTCAACACTCACTGGAACGATTGAAGATGACATGTGGATAATCGATAGTGGAGCTTCTAGGCACATGACAGGAGATCAAGCCAAACTCTCAAACCTAAATGAGAAGAAGAAATCGTACAAGGTAGAGCTTGGAGACAAAAGCACTTACCTAGTCGAAGGATTTGGACAAGCCTCCGTCAAGTTGAAATCAGGTAACAAAGTTCACTTAAGCAATGTTTTATATGTACCTGGTTTAGAAAAGAATCTTGTATCGATATCTTGACTAGAAGACAAAGGAAACAGAATAGCTTTTGTGGATGGAAAAGTATTATCATGGCATAAAGACTCCAGCATAGAGAATGCTAGGGTTATTGGAAGTCGTGAAGGAAACTTGTATAGACTACTAGAACGAAATGAAGAAGCTCTCGTACATGACAAAGTCAACCCTAATGAACTTTGGCATAGAAGGTATGCTCATATTAATTATCAAGCATTACCTTCTCTCAGAAGAATGGTTGAAGGAATACCAGAATTGAAATCTACACATGAAGGAATTTGCAAAGGATGTGCCCTTGGGAAGAATATCAAGAAACCATTCCCAAGCAACAACAACATATCTAAGGAGATCCTAGATCTAATACACTCAGATGTTTGCGGTCCAATGCCGGTAAGATCTCTAGGAGGATCTCTTTACTACGTAATCTTCATAAACGATTATTCAAGAAAGACTTGGCTATATCTACTGAAGACAAAAGACGAAGTATTCAACAAATTCCAAGAATTAAAAGCAGAGATAGAAAACCTCACAAACAAGAAGATCAAGACTTTCAAAACAGATAATGGAAGAGAATACACCTCGAAGGAATTCGTTGCATTCTGCAAATCGGCAGGGATTAGGAGGGAGCTAATTGTTCCTCATAATCCTCAACAAAATGGTGTAGCAGAAAGAAAGAACGGACCTATTGAAGAAACCGTAAAAGCCTTACTTAATGATCAAGGCCTATCCATGTTCTTATGGGGAGAAGCAGCAATGACAGCAATATATGTGAAGAACAGAAGTCATCGTTGTAAATTAAAGGACATGACACCAGAAGAAGCTTTCTCAGGTAAGACACCTAATGTGGAAAACCTAAGAATATTCGGATGCCCTATTTACTCTCACATTCCCAAGGATAAAAGGAATAAACTAGAACCCTCAAGAAAGAAGGGGATATTCGTGGGATACAGTGATTCATCCAAAGCTTATAGAATATATATTCCAGAACAACACAAAATCGAAGTAAGCAAAGATGTAACATTCAATGAAAATATGGCTTTCAAGAAATCCATAGAAGAAACTACAGAAGAAGAAGAGATTGAAGAACCTAATGAAGAAAGCACAGAGAAAGAAAATGACGAAACAGAACAACCTGATCATCCTATGGAACCATGTGAAAACTTTGATTCAGATATCGTACCCAAGACCAAGAAACGACCAGCTTAGCTTGAAGCTAATTTACAAGACGCAGAAGAACTCAAGGTTCCAAAAGGAACATTCAGAAAGAGTAAAAGACCTAAAAGATTCTCAAGTTATGCAGCATATATGACAAAGCTTCTAGATGAAAAACCTACCACTTTTGAAGAAGCAATTCAAAAGGAACAATAAAAAGAAGCTATGACGGAAGAAGACCAATCCATTATGAAAAATGAGGTATGGGAAATTGTACCTAGACCTAAAGAAAAGTCAGTGGTAACTTCAAAATGGGTATATAAGATCAAACATGCGGCAAACGGAAGCGTGGAAAAATACAAGGCAAGATTCGTAGCTAGAGGGTTCTCCCAGAAGGAGGGAAAAGATTATGACGAAACCTTTGCTCCGGTGGCTAGATACACTTCCATCAGAGCTATCATATCTCTTGTCGCTTCCATGGGATGGAACTTACATCAGATGGATGTAAAGACGGCCTTCCTCAATGGATCAATTGAAGAATAAGTATATAATGAACAACCCCAAGGGTTTGAAGTACATTCCAAAGACACTCATGTTTGCAGATTAAAGAAATCCTTATATGGACTCAAGCAAGCTCCAAGGGCATGGTACGCCAGAATGGACAGTTATCTAACGAGACTTGGTTTCTCTAAGAGTCATGTAGATCCAAACCTTTATTACAAAGTCGTGGACAATGCACCTGTAATTCTACTACTATATGATTGACGATCTATTCATAACAGGTGAAGAGTCTCTCATCATCCGATGCAAGAAGGAACTAGCTTCTAAATTTGATATGAAAGATCTAGGTCTCATGCATTACTACTTGGGACTAGAAGTATGGCAGAAGCGTGGTGAAGTATTTCTTGGACAAGGAAAGTACGCAATAAAGATCCTTCAAAAGTTTGGAATGATGGATTGTAAGTCCATGGACACTCCTATGAATACGGATATAAGAAAAGTAAATGATCCAGATTCTGATCCAGTAGATCCATCTCTATATCGACAACTAATTGGGTCATTGATGTATTTGGTAAATACTCGACCAGATATTTGCTTTGCCGTGAATACACTAAGTCAGTTCCAGGTGGAACCGAGACATGAGCATTGGATATCTGCAAAGCATGTATTACGATATATTCGTGGAACAATAAACTATGGCTTGAGCTATACCGCATCCAGTGATATACAGCTTCATGAATTCACAAACTCAGATTGGGCAGGAAGTGTAGAAGACAGAAAGAGCACTTCAGGTATGTGTTTCAGCTTGGGCTCCGCTATGATATCTTGGGGCAGTAGGAAACAAAAGTCTGTTGCACTCAGCACAGCAAAAGCAGAGTATATCGCAGGATGTGAAGCATGCACAGAAGCAATATGGATAAGGAAGTTAATCTCTGATTTATTTGATCAGATTCCAGAATCGACCATAATATATTGTGATAATCAGAGTTGTATAAGATTATCAAAACATCCCGTATTTCATGAGAGATCAAAACACATTGAGATCAAATACTATTTCATTCGAGATAAAGTCCAAGAAGGAGAGGTAAAGCTCGAGTATATCCCCACAAATGAGCAGACAGCAGACATCCTGACAAAGCCTCTATCCAGAATAAAGTTTGCATATTTCCGAGAGAAGATGGGGATCGTGGAAATAACTCCCTTAGCTGAAAGGGAAGAAATAGTCTCCAGGTTGGGAGGGAGCACTGAAAATATTATTGAAGACATTTATTTTCAAGATTGAAAAATAGTCTAGCTTCAGCAGATTCTTTCCTGTTCGGAAAGTGGATTCAGATTTCTGACGGACAGCGATTTCCCATTGTGGTTAACATGGGAAATGGTCCAAATTGTTGATGTATCATAAACAGTGACTTCCCATTGTGGTTAACATGGGGAGTGGTCTAGGGCAGTCTCTCTTCTTGAGAGTTAATCAAGAAGACTGGCCCGCATCGCCGGACAACGATTTCTCATTGCGATTAACATAAGGAATGGTTCGTTTTGGAGGTTGATATAGGACATGTTATCCCCGATATCTAGGGATAACTAGGAGATCATGTCTCAAGGCCCACAGGTCCTAGACATGAAGTACCAAGAGCAGGATTGACCAGAGCATGGCCCTGGAGGGCCCATTATTCTTCTTCTTCGCCAGACGTGTCCTGTTAGCAGCAGTAGCTTCCATCACCATCGGCTTGGACTTGCATCAGAAAGGACTCTTGCTCCATGAGGTAATTGGTCCAAGGTATCATGGTATGTGTCATGTTTGATCGTTATAACCTTCTTATATATGCATTAGGTTCCTGTCATTTCTAATAACTGCTTGGATCTTACACTAATCCACTTGACCAGTGTTGGGGTGATTGATGGGATGACTTAGCAGGCTTTTATTCATGGGTTTTGGTTAGCCACCAAGGGGGATTTGCAGAGCCATCGTCCGCTCCCACCATTCTATCATTTTTCATCTTATCTCCCGCACATCTATCCCATTCCCTTAGTCCGGCCATTGGGATGACCTTTTGAGGGTTACACTTTGTCTTGTGGGAAGAAGAGGCTAAAGGCCCAAGGGGTAAAAGCAGCTGGTAAAAGATAAAAGCCATAAGAAATGAAACCTAGAGATGCTTCGCC
>CBVK0100094854.1:566-25899 GCA_900067695.1 Picea abies | reverse complement strand
TCAAGGATGAGATAGAGAAGGCAATCAAGGAATTGTTGGCGATGGGACACGTTAGATCGAGAAATAGCCCATTTGCTTCTTTAGTTGTCTTAGTTATGAAGAAGGATGGCAACATGAGGATGTGCATTTATTACCGAGCCATGAACAAGAAAACCATCAAGAACCAGTACCCTATCCCACGCATTGACGAGTTCATGGATGAACTAAATGGGGTAGTTTTTTTCTCAAAAATTGATCTACGCTCTGGATATCATCAAATCAACATCTAAGAGAAGGACATAGAGATGACAACATTTCAATGTCATTTTGGACACTTTAAGTTCCTGGTTATGCCATTTGGGCTAACCAGTGCACCTGCTACATTCCATTCTTGCATGAACCATATATTCAGGGATCAGTTAAGGAAATCCTTCTTGGTTCTCTTCGACGACATATTGATCTATAGTCGGTCATGGAAAGAGCATATGAGGCACCTAGATGAGGTATTGAGCATCATGGAGGCACAGTCATTATGTGCCAAAGAGTCTAAGTGCAAGTTCGGTATGACAGAGCTTCTTTACTTAGGCCACACCATCAGTGCAGAGGGGGTACATGTGCACCAAGAGAAGATTAGGGCCATTCTGGATTGTTCGATGCCCAGGAAAGTCACAGAATTGAGGAGCTTCTTCGGGCTGTGCAGCTATTATAGGTGGTTCATCCGAGGTTTTTCTCAGCTTGGAGCACCACTGATAAATCTTACCAAGCATGGGGCCTTCATATGGACCAAGAAATAATAGGAAGCCTTTGATCACATGAAGGAATTCATGGTCACTTGTCCAGTTTTGGCACTACCAGAATTCACCTTGCCATTTGTACTAGAGTGTGATGCATCCGATGAAGGGATAAGTGTAGTTTTGATGCAGGGAAGACACCCCATTATATTCGAGAGCCGGAAGCTTAGTCAACCTGAGAGGTTGTACTCCATTTATGACAAGGAAATGTTGGCAATCATGCATGCCTTGACCAAGTTCAGACAATATTTGGTGGGCAGCAAATTCGCGGTCAAGACCGATCACAACAGTTTGAAGTATTTCCTTGAGAAGAAGAACCTCAGTGAGAACCAACAGAAATGGGTGATGAAGGTACAGGCATTCGACTTTGACATAGAGTATGTCAAGGGGAAGAAGAACATTGTGGCCGATGCACTATCGAGGAGACCTACGACATGTTCTTTGATCGAGATTTTAAGAGATTGGAAATCCCACTTGTTAGTGGAATATTCCAAGAACAAGTTCGCTTGTGAGGTGATGGATGGGAAGAAAAGGATGACCGGTATAGGGTCATTGACGATGTCATATTTTACAAGGATAGAGTCTACTTGGTGCCAGATTTAGGGCTCAAGAAGAAGATCCTCACCGAAGTTCATGATTCACCTCTAGTAGGCCATCAGGGGTTTTTTAAAGCCTATAGACAGATCAGAGAGAGGTTCTCATGGAAGGGCCTCAAATAGAACGTTATGAGACATGTCAGTGAGTGTGTGACTTGCCAGTAGAACAAATCAGAGAATGCTCTTCCAGCAGGGCCACTTCAGCCACTCCCCATTCCAGAGTAGAAATGGGAGAGTATATCTATGGACTTCATCACAGATCTACCCAAGGTCTAGGGTAAGGATTGTATCTATGTAGTGGTCAACAGATTGACCAATTTTCCTCACTTCTATGCCATACCAATAGAGTACAATGCAGTTCAAGTAGCCTAGCTTTTCTTCAGGAAGGTCTTTAGACTTCATGGGTTGCCGAAGAACATCGTCAGTGACAGGGACAGTCGGTTCATAGGGACATTTTGGAGAGAGTCGTTTCGGTTGGTGGGGATAGAGTTGACACCTAGAACCAGCTATCACCCTCAGAAAGATGGGAAGACCGAGATTGTCAACAAGTGGGTTGAAGGGTATTTGAGGAACTATGTAGGAGGACAATAGAGAACATGGGTAAAGTGGTTACATTTAGGAGAACATTGATAGAACACCACCTTCCACATGTCCATTGGTATGACACCCTTTTGAGCATTGTACGGATATGATGCTCCAACTTTGGTATACTTGGTCTTCGGGGAGAGAAGAGCTCCCAAGGCCAAGGATTGTATTGTAGAGAGTCAGAAGATTCTCAAGTTGTTGAAAGAGAACCTGCAAATGGTGCAAAAATGATAGAAGATAAATGCAGACAGGCACAGGATAGAACACAACTTTGAGGTTGGAGATTTGGTTTTCTTTAGACTCCAACCCTACAGACAGTCATCTCTGAAGAAGAGTGGGGCCGAGAAGCTCAAGCCCTGTTTTATGGTCCTTACAGAATCATGTGCCGAGTAGGCAACATTGCTTACGATCTAGAGCTTCTAGAGGGGAGCAAGATTCATAATGTATTCCACATGTCTTGCCTCAAAAAGGTAGTGGAATAATTCATTAGCACATCCGAGGAGCGTCCCCCGTTGGATGAGGAGGGACAGTTGGAGTTAGTTCCGGAAGAGGTTTTGGAGTTCTGGGAACGAAAACTGAGGAGCAGGGTCATCAGAGAGTGTTTGATTAGATGGAGAAGGTTTCCAGTAGAAGACACTACTTGGGAGAGCGAGCAGGTGTTGCAACACCTTGGACTGGTATTACTTAAGAACAAGCAATTTTGGTAAGGGAGGACTGTAATGTCCCTTTCCAAATAGAATCTCCAGAGAGGAGGCTTAATGGTCTAAACTGCCCCGTTAGACTATAGTCAGGGCCAAAGAAGGGTAAACAAGGTTTTACTAGAGTTCACTCCAGTCACATGTGTTATATTCGGAAAGTGGCATTGAGTTAAAAAGGGTTAAAAGTGCTTTGAAGTCATTATGAGCTAAAAATAGAAGTCAACAGTGAATTAGGGTTTCAACAGTGATTTAGGGTTTTGGAAGTCAACAATGAATCAAGGTTTTAGCATGATTTAGGGTTTTGGAAAGCTATAAAGGAAGGGTTAGCGACCTAATTCAGGATTATGTAGATTATGACTTGTCATTTAGGAGAGAGGCGCATCTCAGGAGAGATAGTTCAATGGATTCCATGAGGAAGAGACCAATTGGCTGATTTCGGTGTTGGGAGACACACCCTAGTCACTGAAAAGATCACATAGGTCTTCCATCATTCTTCAGTAGCAGTTACACAGTGCTGACATATTTTGGGTATTATCTTTAGTTGTTTATTTGTATTCCAGCTAAGATAATTTTGTCTTTTGATCTAGAAGAGTGTTGTCATTTTATTCCACCACATTTGGCCTTTGTAATCTGTAGAGATATCATAAAATAAACTTTGCAGTCTTTTGTCGCATTTATTATTTGTATGACCATTTATATGATGTAAACGATTGATCCTACACACACATTATTAGTGTTTCCTAGACTAAGCAAGTCAGGAACATTACAATATTGATAGTTTAGGGCCCCCAAACCTCATAGTAGGAGCTTGCAATGTCATGAGAAGCATTAAATCTCACAGTTTTTCCCAACATATCCAAAATTAATTCGCTAAGCCACCTTTTTCTTGTGGGAGAAAGTGATTCTCCAACACTTTGATATGTGCTTTGCCTGAAGCACCTTTGGACCTTTTATGATATGGTGTTGGCTTTGTCATATTACTAGGTTGTTAGATGAAATTATTCTAGGTTTCCTCGAGCAATGTGGAAATCGCTTTGTAGGTTGTGGGTAAGTTGTGGGTGGACAATTTACCCTTAAAAATCCATCCTTGGTTGTGAGCATCATAGTTAATCTTAAGAGGTGTTTCTAGATTTTTTAACTTCACATCTGTTGTAAGCATCATAGTTATTATTCTAGAGAGTATGCATATATTGATTTGTATGTATATATGGATTCAAAATGTATCCTTCTATAATGATAGTTTGATATAAATCTATGTATAATACTGATTGATTTCAAATTTTGGAAGGTTGAGAATAAGATATGCATATTGATTGATTTCAATTTTAAAAGATAGAGAATAAGATATATAATTGTTTTATTGAGTTTTATTTTGAATTATCCTTGGTTTATTTTTTTTTAAATTTGTTTAGTATTTGTTTTTTATTTTTATCTAATTATATTTGCGGAAATATGTTTACTATTAAATTTTTGTTTTTTATATAATTATATTTGTAAAGAATTAAATTAAGTTAATTTATTGAAACATCTTTATAAAATTTTAAGGTAAATAGTTGGAGTTGAATTTTTTTTTTTCCAAATTAATAAAAACAACAATTCAAATTATCTTACAAACTTTTAACAAAAAAAATTAACCTAGAACAATACAAATTCCCCAATCTTAATACAACCTCATAAGTTTATGATCAACTAACAAAGAAACTATTAAGAGGAACCATTGGCATCATGCATTTTATATAAAATATTAAAAATATAGAATAGACATCATGATTATGTGTATAATGAGTGTTCATAATGATTTTATTTGTTTGTTTATCTAATTTATTAAATTTAATTTATGAAAATAAAAAAATATAAATATTTTTATATTAAAAATATATTTACATATAGAATATTTAATTCGAATTAAGATGTTTGGTATTTATATATCTTAATTAGTATGGTATTTTTTTATATATTTTTTATATTATTTTTTTTAATCTTTTTGATTGAAAAAATACAAATAACTCATCTTATATATATATATTAGGTTATAAAATGTATTTAACTTTTATAAATGTAATAAATTCATTTAAAAAAAATAGTATTCAATGGATTTATATGAATATTTATTACCTAAAAAGATGGTATTTATTACCTTAAAAAGGATATAAGACAATAAAACCTTTTGAAATATATAATGAAATATTAAATGTATATTTTTCTAATTTTTAAAAATGGTGATCAAAATATTTATATAAAAAAATTATTATTTAAAAAAAAAAATAATAACAAAACCTAAAGATAAGGGAATAAACTTTTTAAAATATATTTAGAAAAAATAGATATGCTTTTCTAAAGTATTAAGTTGATAATCAATATATTTACATAAGGATTTATTAACTTAGAACTTTAGTTATTTAACCATTACTTAATTATAATTATAAGAGTACATTCAGAATTCCCTATCCTAATTTTAATTTGAATTTATAATCTCTTAAAAAAAACACATATTCTTAACCCTTAATTATAATCATAAAATTACATTCAGAATTCAGAATAGTGTGATTAACCATAACAAATTCACAAATTTAAAAATTGACCTTATCAATGGAAAAACAATTTAACCATGGTAAGAGTGTTTCACTTCACTCCCTCCCTAGATTTATATTTACGTAGTTTTTTAGTGGCATCGGAATTAGAATGAAAAAATAAAAACAAATTTTAATACGGTATCCAAAGCAGAGGTACATCGGATTCGATATGCGGATGCCTCCATTAAGGAGCTTTCAGAGATTTTACTATTTATAGAAACATACTACAGCTAATCGTACACTATCCAACTATAGAAACTTCGCAGTATGGTTATGATAAAGAAACTAAAACTAATAACCATGATTTTCCATTCGGGGAGGTCCAAATGCTTTAACTTTATTGCTAAAAAGAGATGGTATATCTTCTCAGGCCACCTTTCATGGCAACTGTGAAGAAACTTACTACACCGCAAGCAGGGTATCTTTCGAAGATGATTGACCTGATATTTGAGTAAAATGTAAAAATCCAATCAGGGTAAACGAATTGGTAGTGGTTTAAGGAAGGAAAACAAAAAAGTAAAAAAATAGATGGAAAGAAAAGCTTAAAAAGCCACTGTGGATGATGTCTATATAGAGAATTGGGCTACCCTTTTCATCATTGCATTGCACATGATTTTTTGTTAGAACGTGATGTTTTGTTTTAGTATTAAAACATGGAGGACATTTACAGGGAGATGGAGAAAATTTTCAAGGAGATGAAGGCCATATGTCACAAGTGTAAATCGTGGGAATACTGCATCTATAGATATCTGAACAACAAGGGACGTTCAAAAACCTTGCAGCCGAGATATAATTGTACGAGGTGCGACAAATACTTCACTCTCGGAGGAAAATTGTACGATGCTTCTTTACGTTTGCCTTCAAACGGTAGAATATTTCGCCCGCGCAAGGTTTCTGCTGCGTCTCCTCCTTGCCTGAGTTCGGGTAATCAATATGGAAATGGATTGCATGTACAAGCCTCTTCAAATAGTTGTTGCATGTGAAGGATGGTTATGGAAGGATCCTACAAGCCGTTTCAGAGAGCTCATGGGGAAGCATGTTGCGGGATGCAACCTGCCTTAAGGTTGCAGTCACATGGCAGAGATTTTTGTGGGTATTCAGGAAGAAATGTATGCCATCGTTCTTTGGAGAATCCATGCAATATTATTAATGTTGGAAGCTCCAATGAAAACCTGGGAATGTGGTGGACACATGATGATAGATCATTACAAATTTATGGCACAACTTGTTTCCCTCCTTATGATCCTGGAAGCTCCAATGGAAACCTAGGAATGTGGTGGCCTCATGATGATAGATCATCACAAATTTATGGTACAGCTTGTTTTCCTCCTTATGATAGTCATTCAGGAACTGAGCTCATTCCTTTCACATTTCCACAAAATTTTCAAGATGTGATGGCAGGAAATCAAGGGATTAACAACGGCCTGAGTACTATTCCACCATTCAATAATATTGAGCCAATGGAACCGTTTGAGGTATTCCAGGCAAAAGATGTGGATGCTGGTATGTTGTTGTCAGAATCCTTTGTAGAAAATGTTGCCAATGGAATATCAGTCGATGGAGGAGGACAAGAGGAGGAGATTGGAGACAACAACACTAATTTTCTTGTCAGAGAAGACACAGAGTTACACTCAGAATTGGATAATGTTTTCCCTGCAGGATCATACGAGCTGGAAGAAGAAAATGAATGGTTAATGGACTTTGTTGCATAGGGAGAATAACTAAAGAGCAGTGCAAGTGGAGGAGACAGTACAATTTCTGGTTCAGAATTAGAAGATAATTTAGACGTATGCCTAGAATTGGAATTGGAATTGGAACCATACGATTTTAACTAGAGGGAGGCACCAATTGATTCACCAGTTGATGCAAATCACGTGGGTGAAAACTACTTGGGTGCTTTTGAAGGAGATTGTAACCTAGGTGATATTGCCAATCTGTGGATGTTTTGATAATGGAATTCAATATGTATCTAGTTTTAAGATATTGAAGCCTATTTAATTCAAGAAATTTCCTTCGTCAATCCCTTATAAGTCAAAGCATAGATTTGTATGAAACAAGTATAGAAACAAGCAACGCAAATAGAACCAGTAGGGTATGAATGCCACGGCATGTCGGGAATATATTGTGGTTTAATTATTTTGATTCATTGGTTCATATATATAGATATATGAATGATAATTTCCTATTATATGATAATTCATTTTGGCATTGGCTGGGAGAATATAAACCCTTCGTAATAGTATTTTTTTAACTAAGTCAACGGTCTCTTTTATTCAAAGGCCAGGAGTAAATTTGATTTGTGTATGAATTCCAGATTTCAATTGGTTATTCTTTATATATATGCCTGTAATGGTTTATGTTCATTGAGTATCATATGCAGTAAAAAAAAATTCCTAGTTAATGCTTCTGATATTGCAAAGAATTTTGGAATTCTTTTGGATTCAATAATTGAATAAAGCATCAGCTTCCATTTGCATTTAAAGTTCTTAATGGCAGACTGGATTAATTGTTAATGGCGGTCCCAAGCCATCGCCTGTGGCAATCTTCCAGCCACGTTTACGCATCAAATTTTTCAAAATAAAATTACTAATATTTAATACTAGACATTGATCTCACATAGCTTTTGAAAGAGATAGAATCTTTGATCAAGGTGGAAGCCTAGCTTTATTTCATTTTGGTAATTATTATCAGAATTTCTGCTAGCTTTATTTTATTTTCGTAATTATTATTAGAATTTGGTTATAAGATTTATTTGTTTTTAATTATTATTGAAATTTGGTTATAAAAGAATGATTTGAATTGTAATTTTTTATTATAAAATTAATAATTAAAATTTTAATTATTAATTTTATAATAAAAAATTATACAATCTTAATAATTAATATCTATAATTTTGATAATTTTTATTTTAATCTAGTAATTATTATTTCAATTTGGTTATAAGATTTATTTTATTGATAATTATTATTGAAATTTGATTATAACTTTCATCTAGAGACAACTTTCATGCACGTTATCAATGATATGTTAGCTAGTCAATGGACCATGTCTCAGTCCTTGGCACAGGTGGTTGATAGATTGGCTAGAGTGGGCAACAAGTCCCGCATGCAGCACGGGGGAACTCAAGAGCAGGAAGTAGACCCCGATCACCCTCTCGCACATACACCTCTACGAGTAGGATTCCCAGACCCTTGTTTCCCAGTTTCCATAGGGAACCCCTGGTAGCAGCACTGCCACCGATAGCACAGAGGCCACCCACTCATGTAGACGACATTGCAGAGTATAAGAGGGAGTATGCAGCATTAGGTCGTGACTTTCATTAGGACATGACCTTAGTCGAGTATTGTGGACTCAGACTTAGGAACTTCCCCAGAGAGTCGCAGAGGGGAGGACCACAAAAAAAACAGGGGCATAACCTCGATTTCATCCGAAAAGTTGGGAAAATCACCATCCCTTCTTTCGATGGATCATCCAAATACATTGCCAAAGCTTGGGTGTAGAAGCTAGACACGTATTACAAGCTCAACCAGATGAATGAGACAAAGGCCATCAACTTCGTGACCTTACACTTGGAGGGTGAGGAACATGAGTGGTGGTATCATGAACTGGTGACATTGGGTCACAGTCACATCACCTCCAATAGGGAGTTTACAGATAGGCTCATGGATAGTTTTGACAAGAAGGATCTCAAGATACACTTCAAGGATCTAGCCCAGTTGAGACAAACTGGCATAGCAGAGGTGTTCATCACAGAGTTTCAGCAGGTAGTCATGGCAGTAATAGATATATCAGAGCCCAGGATGATCATGCTATTCACAGAAGGACTCACAGAGCCTTTGAGAGGATGGGTGAAGTCATATAGGCCTCCCACTTTGCAGGATGCCATCCTTCACACTCGATATCTGGCAGACTCAGTGCCAAAGACTAAAACTTTCTCCAGACCATTTGTGCCCTAGAGGGATCGAGACAGGAAGCAATTCTAGAAATAATGGAAGGGAAAGGAGAAGTTGGATGATGAGACTAGGCGATATCTTATGAGGAAGAAGCTTTGCTTCAGTTGCAGAGATCCTTGGGTCCCAGGCCACAGGTGCATGGGCAAGGGAGAGATTTATTATATTGAGGTAACAGTAAACAGCGTGGACATTGAGGAGGAGGAGTAGGACAGTGGATCCACTAGTTTAGAGGAGAAGTCAACACCAGTAGAGGAGCATCCTCCCCATAGAGCACTGACACCGACACGATTCCATCCTCCAGTAGTCCCACAATCGCTAGAGGAGGATAACAGGAGGAAACCAACAAAGGGAGGAGTCATAGTGACCCTTTCTGGTGTTCCCAGGTATGATACCCTCTATATCAGAGGGATTATTCAGGGGCAATGGGAAATCGCCCTGATAGATGGTGGGGTTAGCCACAACTTCATCGATGCTTCACTAGTATCGACACGGTCACTTCATATAGAGGATTTTGAGGGGTTTGATGTTGCGATAGCAAATGGCCGCACAATGGAGTGTCTAGAAAGAGTTCAAAACTTAGAGATGAAGTTAGGCAACTACACAGTGAGAGACACATTTTATGTGGTTGACCTATCAGACATAGATGTGGTGTTAGGAGTTCAGTGGATGATTACCTTGGGAAAAATCACTACCAACTACCAAACCTTGGAAATTGGATTAAGAGATCAGGATGGGAAGAAGGTTGTTCTAAGAGGTATGTCGATAGGAGCACCCAGGACAGTTTCAGCCAAGAGGATGGAGAGGATATTCAGACATGGGGAGGTAGCATATGCCGCAGAATGCTTGATCACTACTCAGAACGATTCAGAAGGTTGACAACAATACCATACAGAGATCAAGAATTTATTGGGATGACATCAACAGGTCTTTGTGGCAATTCCACCAGGGAGACCACCTGACAAGGGGTTTGAGAACACCATTGAGTTGGAGGAGGGTGCCAAACCTATGATCACCCCTCCCCCCCCCCTTATTGTCATCCTAGGAGGTTTAAGGATGAGATAGAGAAGGCAATCAAGGAATTGTTGGCGATGGGACACATCAGACCGAGAAACATCCCATTTGCTTCTTTAGTTGTCTTAGTTCTAAAGAAGGATGGCACCATGAGGATGAGCATTTATTACCGAACCATGAATAATAAAACCATGAAGAACCAGTACCCTATCCGACACATTGACGAGTTCATGGATGAACTACATGGGGTAGTTTTTTTCTCAAAAATTGATCTACGCTCTGGATATCATCAGATCAGCATCTGAGAGAAGGACATAGAGATGACAACATTTCAATGTCATTTTGGACATTTCAAGTTCCTAGTTATGCCATTTGGGCTAACCAATGCACCTGCTACATTCCAGTCTTGCATGAACCATATATTCAGGGATCAGTTAAGGAAATCCGTCTTGGTTCTCTTCGACGACATATTGATCTATATTCGGTCATGGCAAGAGCATATGGGGCACTTGGATGAGGTATTGAGCATCATGGAGGCACAGTCATTATGTGCCAAAGAGTCCAAGTGCAAGTTCAGTATGACAGAGCTTCTTTACTTAGGCCACACCATCAGTGCACAGGGGGTACATGTGCACCAAGAGAAGATCAGAGCCATTTTGGATTGTTCGATGCCCAGGAATGTGACAGAATTGAGGAGCTTCTTCAGGCTGTGCAACTATTATAGGTGGTTCATCCGATGTTTTTCTCAGCTTGGAGCACCACTGATAAATCTTACCAAGCATGGGGCCTTCATATGGACCGAGAAATCATAGGAATCCTTTGATCACATGAAGGAAGTCATGGTCACTTGTCCAGTTTTGGCACTACCAGACTTCACCTTGCCATTTGTACTAGAGTGTGACACATTTGACGAAGGGATCAGTGTAGTTTTAATGCAGGGAGGACGCCCCATTATATTCGAGAGCCGGAAGCTTAGTCAACCTGAGAGGTTGTACTCCATTTATGACAAGGAAATGTTGGCAATCATGCATGCCTTGACCAAGTTCAAACAATATTTGGTGGGCAACAAATTCGTGGTCAAGACCGATCACAACAGTTTGAAGTATTTCCTTGAGAAGAAGAACTTCAGTGAGCACCAACAGAAATGGGTGATGAAGGTACAGGCATTCAACTTTGACATAGAGTATGTCAAGGGGAAGAAGAACATTGTGGCCAATGCACTATCGAGGAGACCTACGACATGTTCTTTGATGGATATTTTAGCAAATTGGAAATCCCACTTGTTAGTGGAATATTACGAGAACAAGTTCGCTTGTGAGGTGATGGATGGGAAGAAAAGGATTACCGATATAGGGTCATTGACGATGTCATATTTTACAATAATAGAGTCTACTTGGTGCTAGATTTAGGGCTCAAGAAGAAGATTCTCACCGAAGTTCATGATTCACCTCTAGCAGGCCATCAGGGGTTTTTTAAAACCTATAGACAGATTAGAGAGAGGTTCTCATGGAAGGGCCTCAAACAGAACGTTATGAGACATGTCAGTGAGTGTGTGACTTGCCAGTAGAACAAATCAGAGAATGCTCTTCCAGCAGGGCTACTTCATCCACTCCCCATTCCAGAGTAGAAATGGGAGAGTATATCTATGGACTTCATCACAGGTCTACCCAAGGTCCAAGGTAAGGATTGTATCTATGTAGTGGTCAACAGATTGACCAATTTTCCTCACTTCTATGCCATACCAATAGAGTACAATGCAATTCAAGTAGCCGAGCTTTTCTTCAGGAAGGTCTTCAGACTTCATGGGTTGCCGAAGAACATCGTCAATGACAGGGACAGTCGGTTCATAGGGACATTTTGGAGAGAGTCGTTTCGGTTGGTGGGGACAGAGTTGACACCTAGCACCAGCTATCACCCTCAGATAGATGGGCAGACCGAGATTGTCAACAAGTGGGTTGAAGGGTATTTGAGGAACTATGTAGGAGGACAATAGAGAACATGGGTAAAGTGGTTACATTTATGAGAACATTGATAGAACACCACCTTCCACATGTCCATTGGTATGACACCCTTTCGAGCATTGTATGGATATGATATTTAGATTAAACCATTTTTAGTGATTAAATGGTTAAATATATTTAATTAGATATTGAGAATTTACAATATTATTTATTGTAAATTTGTTTAGTGGTTAAGGTTGGGAATCTTGAAGTGGTGTGTTTGTTTATAATTTTGTAAATTTTATATGTTTAAAAAAAATCAACATTATCATAATGAAATATTAAAATATTAAGTAATACAATTTTTAAAAAATTATATATTTAAAAAAAAATCAATATTATAATATTGAAATATATATTTAAAAGAAATTATATGAAATAATATATTTAAAAAGAAATTATATATCTGTATGTATGAAATTATATATTTGTGTGTATGAGAGAAATTTAAGATGAAAAATAATTTATTATTTTCATATTATAAATAAAATTAGAAAGTAAAAATATTTTATTTAAAATTTATAAAAGTATCATAATTTTAAATCAATAAAGATAAATAAAATTAGAAAGTAAAATATTATATTTAAAATTCACAAAAGTTATTATAATTTCAGTTAATAATAAAAATCAATAAAGACAAATAAAATTAGAAAGTAAAAATATTATATTTAAAATTTACACAAATTATTATAATTTCAATTGATAATAAAAACCTATATGAACAAATAAAATTAAAAAGTAAAAATATTATATTTAAAATTCACAAAAGTTATTATAATTTCAATTGATAATAAAAACCAATAAGGACAAATATTGATAAAATAATCTCAATGACAATAAGAACAAATATTGATAGTTCTTATCTTATAAGGTAAATATTGATAGTCTTTTATATGTAAAAGACATACTTATAATATATTTTTTATATTAAAAATAAAAGCCTTTATTTCATTAAAAGTAATTTTAAATTTTATTTAAATTTATTTTTATATCTTTGTAATCTTGAATTAGAAGATGATTTATAAACGATTTTAAAATGATAACTTATATTTTGATTATTAAATTTATTCTTTGGAAAGATTAAACATAAAATTTTATATAATTAATTATTTTATATTATTAATTACAAAATTTATTTTGATAATTATTAAATATGTTAGAAACTTTTTTTATGGATAGAACTTTGTATTAAGATTAAATATGTTTTATCATTAAGGACAAATGAAGTTTATATGGTGGAAAAGAGTGTTGAAGTAGGTATTTAAAGGAGAAAATGTGAGATAATCAACTATTTTCATTTTTATTGTTTTCATTAGGTTGATTATAAGCTTTTCAAAAATCCTAGTATTTTTGAGACATTCCTCTAAATAGAGGTTCAAAATATGAGTATGATATGGGTTTATGAGCGAAACACGGATTTATAATAACACAAAGACACAGTGAATAAAATGCACACTCAAAACAAGCTTGTTGGAATGGTGGCAGCTTATCTGTGAGAAGAGATGTGACAACTACGCTCATTCACAAGAAAATGAGTACAATTAGGATATGAAGGTATTTTTACAATAATCATGAATGTCAAAACCCTATACATCCAAAAACCTAACCCTAGGAGATGAAGCGTCAAAAATCATGTGGGCCCTATTGGGGTAAGTTAGTACATCAACTTCCTGAGGTCGTAACTCGTGCATACGATCTTCGTTTAGGGCCCATGATAACTCGTTGGAAAGGTATTGATGAGGAGATTCATTCCATAGGCTCAATCAAAGATTTTGGCTATTATTAAGGTGCTCAATCATGAAAAAACTTCGTTTAGGCCCTCAAAATGGCCCCAGAAATTTGGGACCCAAAAAATTGCAAAAAATACTAAGTTGTCAAAAACTTGTTTTGAGCCAGTTGGAATAGGTGGGATCCCATCGAGATCCTCCTGGATCAATCCTCCCCCCTTAGAAAGCAATGGTCTCAAAAAGACCTTATTTTGACTTGAAGGTAGTCTTCCATACATATGTTTGCTATATTGGGACATGATGGTAGCTAGACTTCATATCAATTTTACTGAAGTATTTTTACCCCTTGAGTTGATCAAGGAGATCCTGTTTTCGGTAAATCAAGTACCGATAAATTACTGTGATTTTATTTAGGGCCTACTATTCAATGTAGAGTCACCAAGTCTCATCTTTCTTCTGCACCAACATGATTGGGATTCCACAATGTGATGAGTTTGGTCAAAAGTGCCACTTGTGGAGCATTTATTAGATTTGATGCTTGATCTCTTCGTTATCTAACAGAGAGCGGTGATAGATTGGCCCATTGGGTAGTGGTGCATCGGGGGTCAAATTGATAGGATGCTTGACCTGACAGTGAAGAGGTACCCCAGTAGGGGATGATAATATGTCTTATTATTCGTCCATAACCTTATCCACTTGCTTCTATTGTGTAGAGAGGTCGACCGCGGAGGCCATGGATGTGGTTTCAACCTTTCACTCAATCTGAGAGAGAATCGTGAAGAAGACAAAATTCTCGATCTGAGAAATGACATTCATGCATTGCTTGGAAGAGATCAAGGCAATAACACTAGGTGGGACTACCTCAAGTATCCTATGCAATTTTCTGTTCAAAGTAATACTAACATTGCGAGGCCTAGACTCATATAGAACATGAATTTTCCAAAAATAAGGTTGGCCCAAAAGAGAATCACAAATTCAAGGGGAGAAGCATCACACAACACCTCATCTTTGAATGGCTTGATGTCGTATGACAGGTGACATTGTTGGTTGACATGAAGATCACTTCCTTGATGAAGCCATCCAATGGTGTAGGGTTGCGGGTGTGGCATTGTCGGCAGGGCTAGCCACTTGACGACCTCTGTTGAGATGAGGTTCTTTTGGCTATTGATATCAACGATGAAGTGAAACATAGTATCTTTCACCCACATCTATGAATGAAAGAGGGGCTCTCCTTCCTTTGGCTCATCGAGTTCACTGGGATGGATCTTGGTGGTAGCAACGGTGGCACTGGGTTCCATGTCAATGATCTATCTCCCCTTTTCTGGTTCTGAATCAGATTTGGAACCCGCATTTGATTCAGAGGATTTCACCTCAGCCACGAATGACTACTTTGAGCAGAAATCAGTAGTGTTATGGAAGGGGCTCTTATGGAAGTCGCACCACTTATCGGTATCTTTCTTTGTCTTTCCATTGTCCTTCTTTGCTTGTGTCTTGGACTGGTTGTCTTGATGTTTCCCATATTTGTTCTATCCTTTGTTCTATGAGTTGGGGTTTCTCTTTCCCTACTTATTCTATGAGGGGTTACCAGACCCAAATTGTTGGGTCTTTTGTTTAAGCTTCTTCTCTATTTTGACGACATATCAATAGCTCACGCCCAAAGATAAAATTTTCTATAATTAATTATTTTATAATGCACCCTTCTCTATCTCATCCTTGAACCTCCTAGGATGATGATAGGGGGGGTTGATCATAGGTTTGGCACCCTCCTCCAACTCAATGGTGTGATCAAACCCCTTGTCAAGTGGTCTCCCTGGTGGAATTGCCTCAAAGACCTGTTGATGTCGTCCCAATAATTCTTGATCTCTGTATGGTACTGTTGTCGACCTTCTGAATCCTTCTGAGTAGTGATTAAGCATTTTTGACATATGATACCTCCCCATGTCTAAATATCCTCTCCATCCTCTTGGATGAAACTATCATGGGTGCTCTTGTCGACATACCTCTTAGAACAAACTTCTTCCCATCCTTATCTCTGAATCCCATTTCCAAGGTTTGGTAGTTAGTAGTGATTTTTCCCAAGGTAATCATCCACTAAACTCCTAACACCACATATGTGTCTGATAGGTCAACCACATAAAATGTGTCTCTCACTGTGTAGTTTCCTAACTTCATCTGTAGTTTCCTAACTTCATCTCTAAGTTTGGAACTCTGTCTAGACACTCCATTGTGTGGCCATCTACTATCGTAACATCAAACCCCTCAAACTCCACTGTATGAAGTGTCTGTCTCGATACTAGTGAAGCGTCGATGAAGTTGTGGGTGGCCCCACCATCTATTAGGGTGATTTCTTATTGCCCCTGAATAATCCCTCTGATACGGAGGGTATCATACCTAGGAACACCAGAAAGGGTCACTATGACTCCTCCCTTTGCTGGTTTCCTACTGTTATCCTTCTCTGGCGGTTGTGGGACTACTGGAGGATGGGCTCCTACCGGTTTCGGTGGTCTATGGAATGGATTCTCCTCTATTGGTGATGACTCCTCCTCTGAACTAGTGGATCCACTGTCCTACTCCTCCTACTCATTCTCCACGTTGTTTGTTGCTACCTCAATATAATGAATCTCACCCTTGCCCATGCACCTATGGCTTGGGACCCAAGGATCTTTGTAGCTAAAGCAAAGCTTCTTCCTCATAATCTCTCACCTAGTCTCATCATCCAACTTCTCCTTGCCCTTCCATTCTCTCTGGAATGGCTTCCTGTCTCGATGCCTCTTGGGCACAAATGGTTTGGAGAAATTTTTAGTCTTTGGCATTGAGTCTGCCAGATATTGAGTGCGAAGGATGGCATCCTGCAAAGTTGGAGGCCTGTATGCCTTCACCCATCCTCTCAAAGGCAGTGTGAGTGATTCTGTGAATAGCATGATCATCCTGGGCTCTGATATATTTGTCACTTCTATAGCTACCCACTGAAACTCTTTGATGAACACCTATGTTGTGCCAGTTTGTCTCAACTGGGCTAGATCCCTGAAGTGTATCTCAGGATCCTTCCTGCCAAACCTACCCATGAGCCTATCTGTAAACTCCCTATAGGAGGTGATGCGACTATGACCCAATGTCACCAATCCATGATACCACCACTCGCGTGCCTCACCCTCCAAGTGTAAGGTCGCAAAATTGATGGCATCTGTCTTAGTCATCTGGTTGATCTTGTAATACATGTATAGCTTCTATACCCAAGCTCTGGCGGTGTATTTGGATGATTTGTCGAAAGAAGGGATGGTGAGTTTCCCAACTTTTTGGGTGAAATCAAGGTTATGCCCCTTCTGATGTTGTGGTCCTTCCGTATGTGGCTCTCTAGGGCAGTTCCTGAGTCTGAGTCCATAGTACTTGACTAAGGTCATGTCCTGATGAAAGCCACGACCTAATGTTGCATAATCCCTCCTATACTCTGCAATGTCATCTGCATGAGTGGGTGGCCTCTGTGCTATCGGTGGTGGTGATGCTATCAAGGGTGCCCTTTGGAAACTGGGAAACAAGGGTCTGGGAATCCTACTCGCAGAGGTGTATGTGTGAGAGGGTGATTCGGGTCTACTACCTGCTCCTGAGTTCCCCTATGCTGCATGTGGGACTTGTGTGTCTGGGGTGCCCACTCTAGCCAATCTATCAACCACCTATGTCAAGGACTGAGACATGGTCCATTGACTAGCTAACATATCATTGATAACCTGCATGAAAGTTGTCTCTGGATCTACATGGGTCTTGCCACTGCCTTCTGGTCACTCATATTTGTCTCCTAGCATCCTCTCAGCCTCACGCTCTGCCCTTCTCTCTGCTTCTCTGTGTGCCTCTTCCTCTTCCTCTGAGCTAGGAGGAAAAGGGGGAAAATCAGGCTTATGCCTTCTTTCCTTATGCCTGTTGTAAGTGACATATTCGTCACCTACGTGTTCACGACCCTATGGGTCTTCTACTGCATTCATTGTCTTTAGTCACAGGCTAGCAGGACTAAAGCTCTGATACCACTGTAATGTTCCTGACTTGGATAGTCTAGGAAACGCTGATAATGTGTGTGTAGGATCAATTGTTTACAACATATATGTAATGTCCCCCACCTCTTAGAGAGGTGATGAGGAGACTCAGTGGCCAAGGCACCCCCACTAGGTCATAGTCTCACACTAAGGGGGGGAAAGTCAAGAAGTTAAAAGTTATATTTTTAAGTTGACTTAAGAAAGGAAAAGGATAAAGGAGTAAAAGATAACTCAACAAAAGAATAGAAGATTAACCCTGGGAGTTAACCTAACTCAATAGAGAATTAGAAGGAAAATTATAAGTAAGAGGCTGGGTTGCACCTATTACTCATTTTGGTTTTGGATTAGCATTTTCTATTGCTCTTGAGAATTCAGTTTAGGGGTTTTGCTGTAAAAACCCTTGTGAGCAACTCAGTGGTGAAATATCCACTCACCTTGTTCTACAGCCTGGTCTCGGGGATGAAAGACTCCTCCACACCATTATAGTCTCATCTCATCTCCATATAGCACTTCAGAAGGTAGCAGGTCGTACTACTCTTGTGTTTACAACAAGGGCGTACCATCATCTAGAGGGAGGTTTGATCCAACTTATCCTGAGGGCCTGGGCCATTCCGACAATTGGGTTTTGTTTGCAGGGGCAGGACCATCAGATTGAGGGATTTTCTAGAGGGTTTTCAACATTCTACATTTGTTTGTAGATTGGGATGTCTTGGAGCCATAGGGGACATCCTGTGATTCAGTAAAACTCAGATCTAGGGAGATCTGCTTGAGATCTGAGCCCGAAACTTCTCCCACGGGATTCTCATAGCCCGATCTATATTCTTGGAGATTTTCAGAGCATTTGGAGGCCTCCTTCATCAGGGTCAAACCAGCTAGGGTTTCAGTCATCTAGTGGGGTGCACCATTCAGTGGAGAATTCAGATCTATGGGGTTTGAGAGTGGATTTGGGAATTTGGACATCTAGGTTGTCCTTATAGTTGCACGATCTATCATTTGGCATATTTCTCGGGATCATTGGACACTTTTGGTAGAAAGGAAGAATTATTGAGGGCTTCAGCATTCTAGCAGGACGTGGCACTTTCCAGCTTGGAGGTTGAGCATTAGTATGACTCAGATCTACTTGATTCAGTATTCATTGTATATCCATCCTTTGGATGCTTATTTTGTATTGTCGGGAGCATTTTGTAGCAGCTCATATCTATTGCTTGGACAACCATCTAAGGTTTATGCCAGATTGGCCATCTATTGTATTGATCTTACATTGCTCATAATAAAAAGGTCAGATCTTTGCTTGTGCTTCTACATCTTGAATATATTGTGATCTCCATGTGTTGATGAATCTTGTATGCAATTAATAACTCAATAAATTAGTAGTAGTTAGTGATTCCAAGAAAGAATTTGGCTTGGGATCATTACAGTGGTATCAGAGCCTCGATCCTCCAAACCTATGGAGAGATCAGTGCATGCAGAAGTACAGGGGAATTGTTATGGGTCAGAGGAAGAAAAACAACAGTGAAACAGAGGCAGAAATGGAAGGGTCAGGAGATGACCATAAGCCTCAAGGCTTGGCTCTCTTAGTAGCCAAATTTGGTAAGTTCTAGCAAAACATGAACCGCACAGAAAGCACATTGGTCTAGCAGTTGGATGAGTATCAGGAAACCAACAGAAGGGGACAGGCCGAAATCTTTGAAACCTTGAAGAAAGTTGATGATAATCTATAGAAAATGAACGAGAACCAAACTAGGATAACTGATCTTCTGATGCAAGTAACCCATCAAGGAAAAGATCCTGATACGTATGGGAATAAGGAGGCTGGAGGGTCTGGTGGAACCCATGAGGAAGTTAGATATAACCCAGAGAAAGCACCGGGATCCGAAGGAAGTCTTGGAGGTGGCACGTTCCATGGGCAGATGGGTAGCGGGACCGATCATAGGCCATATGTGACAGTGTTCATGAATGAACTGCTAGGACAACACTCAGGTAGAAAAGCTAACCCCAGACCATACATGCCCACATTCACATATGAGCAAGGGAAGCATGAAAAGGTTGAAGATTTTGTGGAACAATTAGCCAGGAGTACCAGGGAATACTATAGCTTGGATATGAAAGTTGAAAGACAGATGTCCCTAGACCAGTATTGTCAACTCAGGTTCAGAAACCATCCTAGGACGAACCACAGGGCAAGCTTTGAGTTTGAGCGAAGGGAAGGGAAGATAGAGATTCCATACTTTGATTGTATGACTAAGATGACAACACAAGCATGGGTGCAGAAGTTGGATACTTACCTGCAGCTTAACCCCATGAGAGAGATGGAGGCCATCAAGTTTTCCACTATGTACTTGGATGGCAAGGCCCACGACTGGTGGTACCATGGGCTCACCACACTCGGCCACAACCAGATTGTATCCTATACATAATTCACTCAAAGGCTCATTGATAGATTTGATCTAGAGATCCTAAGTTACATTTTCGGGAGCTCACCCAACTCAAGAAGACAATTACTGCTAAGGCATACATTGATGAGTTCCAGAGGTTGGCAGCGATGGTGCAAGATATGTCCCCAACTGATGCAGGAGCATCGCAATTACCAAAGCAAGCGTGGAGCCAGTGCATGTGTTTTTAACACATGATATATTGCTTTGAAAACTTTTGGGAAATGATGTGCCAAACCTTCAATGAATCATTTATGAAGAAGTGCCTTTTGTATATTGTATTGGACCTTGAACAACATGCTCTCGTCCTTAGTATATAGGAGGCATTTAATTTAGTTAATGCTGGTAGATAGGATTTTAATTCTAGATTTGATAGCTTAGAGTCTGAGAGGGAAAACGGATATAGACACCCTCATTATACCATTGTAACATTATGGAAGCATTCATAAGAAGAGGAGAGCAAGCAAAGAATAGTGTATGAAGAACACCCATGTACAGGCATTTGAATTAATAGAAGAAAGCTTTGGTTCAAATTCATGGTTTGTGTTATTTCTCTGTGTATATTGTTAATGTGCTCATGAATGTTTGCTTCCTGTCATGCATTTGCTTTTATGTGCTATGTATGTGATTTCATAGTTGAATTGAAGTCTAAAGGGGAGATGGAATAAGTTTCAATTGTTTCTCTATCTAAGCCAGGAGATTCCTGCAAGGTGTGCAGTCGAAAAACCATCCGCAAGGAGTGCGTTGATGAAGGCTCAAGTAGTTTGACTCTTGTTCTTATTCACCCAGAAATGAAAGTGGGTTGTTGAAGCTGTGCAAGGAGTGTGCCGACAAAAAGAGGAAGTCTCAGTCGTGAATCTGAGCAAAGAAATCGAAGGTTGCTGCTGCAGGCGTGCGTAGAGTCAAAGGGAGCTCGAATAGCTAAAGCATTCGCAGGATAGCCGCAAGGAGTGTGAGAAAAGGGTTCTTATTTCCAAGAAGACTGAGAAGTGAAGAAAGATAGGAGGAAGAAAGGTCTTCAGAGTTATTGAAAAGTTGCACAGGAGATTTTCTTTCCAAGAAACCCCTAAGGGGAAAGAAATCGACGGTCAGGATCTTATAGAAGAGATTGACAAAACCCGTCAACCGTTGAATCTCGCGGAGGTGCGAGGAGGTTACAACTACACTAGATCCCAAGCGTGAGAAGCTGGTGAATCGTTGGATCAGCAAGTGATTTCCCATCAGCCATTGATCTCGGTAGGACACGCGCCAGTATTCTGGAGAGGCATCGGGATATTGGAGGCATTGGTGTTTTGGAAGTCAAAAAACTCGAGACCCCTTGAGTCTCGAAACACTGACAGAATCATAGCCGTGGATCTCGGACAAGACATGCGTCAGAATTCGGAGCGAGTCGGGGTTCGACATTTCGGGGTTTCTGAAGACAAAGGAATTGTTGCATCAGGAATCACGATTTCGCGATACCCGATAGAGCGATGAGGAAGTGGTGACGTGGAGGAGTAAGCTCTCACGTGCATCGGGGATCGGGACTTGGAAAGTTCTGTGAACAAGGGAAACAAAAATCGCGATATCCTGATACGCGATTTCTCGATCACCACAGGAGTGTGGGCCACAGGCGCTAGAGCAGAGGACAGGTGGCAGCTCATATCGGGATTCGAGGAATTGGAAGTCCCGAGTACATAGCAACATGAATCGCGATATTTCGATACGCGATTTCCCAATGGGGTTAAGGATCAGAGAAGTGGACAGGTGTCGCACCACACCGAAGTATCAGTAGATCAGGATTCGGGGATTCAAAGAGCTCGAATTCGTGACCACAAGACTCGCGATCAAGCGAAGTCCAATTTCCCGATTTGAAGTAGGGAGATCATAAGGAGTATTCTGTGGGTATTGAAAATTCCCGATAAGGGAATTGAATAGCATTTCAGTTCTTCGGGCCAAGGGAAGAGAAGGTCCTGTGGGAGCGGACGTGCCAGTGAGGGTGCGATTGCGTCAGGTTTGGTATCAGATCGAGGAATCTCTTTGTTTTCTGTAAGCAGAGAGAGAGAGGATTCACCATGCCATCAAGGAGAGAGAGACAGTCACCCGACCCAGAATATAGGGAGGTGAGAAGAAGAGACAGGCTGACAGGAAATCCAGAAATGGAGAGACAGATGCGTGATCTACGAGCGAGATTAGAAGAGATGGAGACAACGCAAACATGCACAGCTAGTGCAGGGGATCTGAGTGATTTCGAGGATGAATTCGAGGCTCAACGCGAGGAGGAAGTTGCAGCCGAAGATGCATCGACTGAACGATTGATTAAAGCTATTGCTAGGATGGGTTCAAAAGCAAAGATGGACATCCCAGTTTATGAGGGGAACTTGGATGCAGAGGAGCTGCTAGATTGGATCTGAGCTCTTGACACCTACTTCGATTATGAGGATATTGAAGAGGATAAGAAGGTCAGACATGCTGTCACACACTTGAATGGACATGCAGCGTTATGGTGGGATGAGCTTCAAGCAGATCAAAGCTGCAAGGGAAAACAAAAGATCAAGAGTTGGGATCGAATGATTGCAAAGATGAAGGCAAATTTCATCCCGAGAGACTATCAAATGACTCTGTTTAGGAGGATGCAGAACCTGAGATAGAAACTGATGACAGTGAAGGAATACACTGAGGAATTCTATCGACTGAACATCAGAGCAGGTCATCGGGAGAGCGATGATGAGAAGGTTGCCAGATATCTGAATGGTCTAAGATACAACATTCAGGATGAGTTAAGCATGGTAACCATCAGAACTGTGGAGGATGCTTATCAGATGGCTCTGAAAGAAGAAGAGAAGCTGAGCCGTAAGCAGGGTCAGCGAGGGTGAGGCAGAAGTCAGCCTAGAGGCAAAGCAATTGCCCAGGAGAAATTCTAGAAGCCCAAGGAGGAATGGAAGAAACCTCAGGGTAAAGTTGAGAGAGGTGCAAGTTCACAACAACGCCAGCATGTAGAACATAGAAGACAGCATGATGAACAGAGGGGAGATTATGCTGACGTGAACACTTTTCCTCGTACCAGAGGTAGAGGAAGAGGCCGAGGTGGAGTTATCACATGCTTCACATGTGGAAAGAATGGAAATAGGTCATTTGAGTGTCCAGAGAAAAAGAAGGATATTGGAGAAGCTCACATCGCCCAAGCACAGAGGCGGGATGTTGAGACAGAAGACACAGAAGGTGGAAGGTCGTTGATGATGCGTAAAGTTCTCTTAACACCCGGGAAAGAGGTGGAGGACTCAGCTCAGAGGACCAAACTTTTCAGAACAACTTGCAAGACCAAGGATTGGGTATGCAAGGTTATTGTGGACAGCAGTAGCACGGATAATCTCATTTCAACCGAGATGGTGGAAAAGCTGGGGCTGGAGACAACTGATCACCCGAGTCCATATAAAGTTTCATGGCTACAGAAGGGACATCAGGTGAGTGTCACTAAACAGTGTTTAGTTGAATTCAAGATAGGAGGATATAATGATTAAGTACTCTATGATGTTATTCCCATGGATGTATGTCATCTATTGCTGGGTAGACCATGGAAATATGACAGAAATGTGGTTCATGATGGGAGGATGAACACATATACCTTAGAGAAGGATGGGAGGACACACAGGTTGCTTCCGATAAAATATAAGAAGGTGAAACCGGAAGTGAGAAACACAATACTTCTCATGAGTGGGAAGGAACTTCTTACAGAGATGGAGAAGAAAGAGGATCCACAATTCTTTGTGGTCAAAAAACCGAGGATTGTTCTGACTAGCATAAGAGTGGATGACTTACCAGATGAGATTCAGGAACTGCTGGAAGAGTTTGCTGACATCATAGTGGATGAATTACCTCATTTGTTGCCACCAATGAGGAGTGTGAGTCACCATATTGATCTCATACCAAGAGCCAGTTTGTCGAACAAAGCCGCGTACAGGTTAACACCGCAAGAAAATGTAGAGGTCAAGAAGCAGGTCCAGGAGTTGTTGGACAAAAGATTGGTTAGGGAGAGCTTAAGTCCATGTGATGTTCCAACAGTACTTAATCCGAAGAAAGACGGAGGCTGGAGGATGTGTACCGACTCAAGAGAGATCAACAAGATAACCATCAGGTACAGATTTTCACTGCCGAGAATGGATGATCTGATGGATTGCCTGAGTGGGGAAAAATATTTTTCAAAGATTGATTTGAAGAGAGGATATCATCAGATTCACATGAGAGAAGGTGATGAGTGGAAAATAGCATTCAAAACAAACGAAGGTTTGTACGAATGGCTATTCATGTCATTTGGCTTGACGAATGCACTGAGTACATTCATGAGATTGATGAATGAAGTCCTGAGGGAATTCATCGGGAAATTTGTCGTCGTATATTTGGATGACATACTGATTTTCAGTAAGATGAAGGCTGAACACCTAAAGCATTTGGCCATTGTGATGAAGAAGCTACAGCAGGAGAAGTTGTTGATTAACATGAGAAAATCTTCATTCATGAAGACAGAACTCATTTACTTGGGTTTTGTTATTTTGGTGAATGAATTAAAGATGGATCCAGGCAAGGTAGAAGTGATCAAGAATTGGCCATCACCGAGAAATATTTTCAAGGTGAGGAGTTTTCATGGTTTGGCTAGTTTCTATCGAAAATTCATCAGGAATTTCAGTGGAATTAGCGCAACAATGATGGATACAGTGAAGAAGCGACATAAGTCTTTTCATTGGACAGTAGAGGCTGAGAAGAGATTCAATCTGTTGAAGCAGAAGATCACGGAACAACAGGTTCTAGTGTTGCCGGATTTCCAGAAAACATTTCAGGTGAAATGTGACGCAAGTGGGTTTGCCATAGGAGCGGTCTTGAGTCAGGAAGATAGACCAGTTGCATATTTCAGCGAGAAGTTGGATGAAGCGAAATTGAAATACTCCACGTATGATAAAGAATTTTATGCTATCATACAGGCATTGAA
>CBVK0100094845.1:0-11130 GCA_900067695.1 Picea abies | reverse complement strand
ACTACCAACAACACTTGCATAGGGAACATGTGCCATGTCCTATATTTATTCTTGTGTCTTTGGACAATGTTCAGCAGTAAGCCTTGCTCCCACAAGAATTGGAACCTTTATTGGTTTGCAATCCTACATGTTGAACCATTTCAGAATTGTTTCAATATACTTTGTCTAATTCAACCATAGATTTCTAGTGGTTCAATCTCTCTTAATATCCATTCCTAGAATAAATTTAGGTTCTTGGAACTTACACACCAATGGTTTACCTTGTTTACCATTTGTGGATCATAAGTAAGTACTCAGAGGGTTTTGAAAAAAAATTCCAAAAACATCTTCAACCATATAAAATTTGTTGGCTATAGAAATAATTTCAGGTTGTGGTGAATGAGAGATGTTTGGTATCGTCTAACATTGAAGAAGTATACTTTTTTAAATGAGATCTTGGTGTGCTTTGGATTTGTGGTCTTAATAGATGCAATGAGAATGTATCTAGAAAAAGTGAAGGCAATATTAAATGGACCATACCAAAAAGTATATCAGAGTTAGGATGTTTGCATGGCATGGAGATTTTTTTTAAAATTCTTAGAAATTTTTGTGGGGTGTGTAGATCCATAATGATATGATTTCATGAGAGGATTATTTAGTAGACAAGTGCATTGTTGAAGAGTTTTGAGTTGTTGATAAAGTGGACAAGTGCACTACTGAAGAGTGAGTTGTTGATAAAGTGGACAAGTGCACTACTGAAGAGTTTTGAGTTGTTCATGAAGAAGGTATTAAAATCCCATGCTTTGGTGTTCATTGAATCTATTATAACAGTTGATCATAGGGCTTGTTCAATGGAAATTAGTGTGTCAAGAATGAAGAACTATAGTGTATTTCATTGAAATCTGAAAAAATCCAAGATAATATTTGGTATATGGTGTGTGGTATGGAGTTATATGTTATTGTTGAAACATTAAAGCATTGGAGGCATTATTTGTTGTTAGAGGAATTGTGTCCTTTGATTATAAATTATTGAAATTTATTTGTTACTAAAGGAATTGTGTCATTCCCTGTAGTGGTTGAAATTTATTTGTTACTAAAGGAATTGTGTCATTCCCTGTAGTGGTTGAAATTTATTTCTTTATGAAAGAGTTATCCTTTTGCACTAAAGCATAAGGTAATGAAATCAAACTATGTGTCACATGCATTAAGTAGAGGAGTGTCTTTGAAGTCATTAAATAGATGTATGTGTTTGACCATATTTTTGAAGTTGTATTCCAAGCATATATGTATCCAACATTATATGATATGTTAGTTTAGTTAGATTTTGTTTTGTAGGATGACTACTTATTAAAAAATGAATATGTATTACGAGTGGATCTATGAGAGAATTTGATCAAAGAATTACTTACTGGAGAATTGGGATGTCACTTTTGTAGGGGCAAGACAGAAGTGTTATTGGAGGGAAGCAATTTTCTTCTTAGGGTCAAGAAAAACATTATTGTAAATATAATGACAAGTTTGTGAAGTTTTCATTTTAGATTCACTGAGATTATCTAAAGAAAACCTTCTAAAAATGGACAAAATGGATGATTTTTTTATCATGAGTTCTTTTAAAACATTTTTTTTTGAATTGATCATTTTTTTTAACATTTTCATGTCAATGGGGGGTTTTTACTAGTTGACTTATCGATGATTATATGTAAAAATAATGATTTTTCAAAGTTGTAAATGATTTAAGAGACATCAAAGTTTTGAAATCATAAAAAAAGTTTTTAATTTATTTTTACTGTAATGAATTTTATAAATTTGTCCTTAGCTCTTTTAGCCATATTTTATATACTTTAAAAATTTGCATGTCCTGTAAAAATTAAACAAAATAAAATTCACTAAAATTATAAAATATTGAAACGTAATTTAATAATTATATATACACAAAAGTTAATCTTGATGTTTTATACTCTAGTTAAAACAACAAAGGGAAAATATTTTTCATTTCAAATAACATTATTACAATTAACTATTCCAAAAGTTCAAAATAGCTAAAATGTCACTTAATAAAAGAAACTATTGAAACATTATCAAAATATATACCCTCGTCAAAAAAGGAATTTTAAAAAAAATTGGCATCCACTGTTTCATTCCCATTAATGTCAATGGAGGGGTTCTCATCGATCCTTGGCTCACTGGAATTATCTCTGTACCTCTCCCCCTCCCTCGATCGATGATTATTTACTTTTACAATGACGAAGTTATCAAACCCCTATGAGGACACTCATATTGAGATCTATCTCTTTGGAAAATGATCATCCCCCCTTTCACTCCCACTCAATAGAACATCATTTACCCATTCAAAGGGGATGAAGCCATTGATGCCTTATGAGGATAGCTCGTTGAGCTCTATGCTTCTAGAAAGAAACCATATCTCCTCCATCATACACTCCATTGTCAACCCTTTACTTTATTTGGTAGAGATGGATTCGTAAAAAAGGCGACCCACATTGTTTTGTGCTCTCTCTCCTACCATTATTTCAATTTTATTTCCCTGCTCTTCACATTTCATGCTTGGCCTTTTCTCAATTTAGAAAAAAGAAAAAGAAAAAAAAAGTACACAAACTTAAAAATAAATAAATAAATAAAAAATTATGTAAACATTGAAACAAAATTAAGAAAGCAAAAGACTAGAAAAACTTTAAACTTAATAAATAAATAAATTGAAAATTAACTTAGAAAATAAATTTATTAAAAAACTTAAGTTAAAAAAAATTAACTACAAAAGCCAATCTTAAAACTAAACAATTAACAAAACACTAATTAAAACCACAAACTAAAATAAATAAATAAAAATAAAAGAAATCCCCCAAGAAAAACCTCTCCCTTCATTTCCCCCTCTCCTCTACCCACTTTTCCCTTTTTCCCCAGCCCTGACCCATTTCCACAACCCCTTGCCACCTCCCATTCCCCCAATAGACCCCCTCCTTTCTCCCTCATTCAGTCCTTTCTCCTCCCCTTTTCTTCCTCTTGAGTAACATTTTTTTAAATATTCAAAAATAACACACACACAAAACAAAAAGAAATTAAAAATAGGTTTAAATCCCCTCCCTTCCCCTTCTCTTCCTCCCTTTTCCCTCCTCGCATGCTTGATAGAGGACAACCTACTCCCATTTCCATATGGATGAAACATGCCTGAAGGGGGCCCCTGTGACAAAAAAATAGATGACATAAAAAAACTCCACACACACACACACACTCGTTTAAAAAAAAAGATTGCCTAAAAAGGAATTCAATATTTTTTTGGTGGCAACATGGCTAGTAGGGGGGCTTCTTGCTGGAGATTCAATGTTATGCATTGAGTGGTTGAAAAGAGCCTCGTGTGTGTGTGTGTGTCACCATGCAAGTGGGCCTATCACTGAATTTTGAATTGAAATTTCTCTATTTTCCCATGTTTAAATTTTTAATTAAAAATTGACATGTCATTTTTATGAATTGCCTCAAAATTTAGGAAAAACAATTTTTTAAAAAAGATTCCCTTAAAACTTTGATTTTTTCAATGTTTTCTTTAGAAAATTTAGGAAGATTCCTTCGACTCCCTTAGGTTTTTGTTATGATCACAAACTCGATGCTATATTTGCAATAGTGTTGAAATCAAGTTGATAAGTTTGTAGAGAAATGTGGAATATTCCAATGAGCAAAGGAAAGGAATGATAACACAAGGATGTGCATGCTATTAACAATCCAAATGGACCTTGGGAGGATATCTCTATGGACTTTGTATTAGGGTTGTCTCACATAAAAGGGAGTAATTCAATATTAATAGTGTTTGACAAGGTTTTTAAGATGGTTCATTTCAATCCATGTAAATACATCTAATGCAAGTTGAGGTAGAATTGTGTTTCAAGGATGTGCGATTGAATGGTCTATGAAAGACCATTATATCAAATAGGGGTACTAAGTTCTATTGAGGCCCTCAATGCCCAATTTTTTTTAATCAACCTCATCACCATTTTTTCTCCTCATGTGATCTATTCTTTTAATGCATCTTACTATGACTTTATGATTATCTTGATGAATTGAGAAGGGTTGAATAACTATGATATTGGTTATTGAATCATTATGTTCTTGAATGAATGATTGATCAAAGGATTTGTGTCAAGTCATGAATTTGATTTTTTTCCTAAGTTGGTTTCCTTTTTCATGTTTCATTCACAATATTTTATTTGATAATCCTTTGCTTTCTCTCATTGATTATAGCTTATTGTTTTAAATGATTGGTGGTTTTAAATGTTTCAGTGACACATTTCATAAGATCCCTACACAACATTCTCACAAAATTGACATAGAGAAGCAAAGATATCACCTAGAAACCAATGAGTATTTAATATAATTGAAATTCAATGAGATGCAAAAACAAGCATATTGAATGGTGAATAAGGTTGCACGCCAACAACATGAGTGGAATGATAATCATAGATAAGGATATGCACTCTTTAGATAATTTGGAATGTGAAAGGAGACATAATTAAGGAATACAAACATTTAATGGTGACATCAAGGAGAAATTAACAATGTAATAGGGTGCATTTATGTTTTGCAAGTTTGCATCTCAAGATTGATTGACTTTAGTGTTGGAGTACCAAATGATATTTCTAGCGGGATTAATGCGTAAAGGGATGATTAGGGAGAATTTATGACTATGAGCACTATGATATCATGTTGACACTCTTCCATGGTTATTCATATTTTCTTGTACCATTCTAGATCTCCCAACCAAGTTTCGAAACTTGACAATGATTTTAAAAGACTCTCTTTCCAAGTGTAGTTGGTGTATGGGGGGCAACCTTTACCATGATTTAGCAATTTCCTATTAAATGATGACCAATACAACACATATCATGGATCATATCCATGAGTGGAATCAATGGTGAAATATTTTTGAAATTGACCTCAAGGATACACTTCTCATGGATTGTTACTTGAAGTCCCAACTCCCCGCCATTTCCAAAGATGCCACTACTACTATGCCTCAGACTAAAGAAGAATCCATATTGAAGGCTCAAAAATGTGACCTTATATATTCCTAGCCACAACATTACAAGTAAAACACATTATAGCAGAGGTTTTTATGAAACCTCCCCGAAAAATTTCTCCCTTCCATGTTTATAGCGAAGGTGGGCGGCCAAAGATTTTTGCAGAGATTTTTTCATCGGTGCTCTTGTAATACAAATGAGCACTAGTGTGCACATAAAAATAATGCCCCAATGTTAATACAGTAAGACACATCGTTGACAACTATAAACAAAATAAAATAGAAAGTAGTTTTCTATTCTAAACAACGCTTGTTGGTGCACACACTCATTCTGCCCCAGTGTGTACAATTGTATGACGCAATGAAGCGCAGTAAATAAAAAAAACTTACCATACTGTTTTTCATTTTTACATCTCATTGTGTGCTTCCAACATCGAAGACAAGCATCGGTGCCCACTCTCATTCCACGATCGCCATGTTTGCAGTTCGCTATTGTTAGTTCGATAACCCCACTAGTAGATTCCATACATTTCCAAATTTTGGAAAACACTAAAATTTTTCATTTCTTCTCTGCGGTGCAACATGCCTCCTTGGGAGAGAAGAGACCAAATAAATTTTTCATTGCCTTTTCATTTTCGTTTTCATTGAATTAAAATTTGAAATTGGTTTGAAAGTTGGTATTTTTTAGTTTTTTTTTAATTCCACAAGACGTGTTTCAACACTTTGTCTTGCCTCAGAATACAATGCATCGCGTAACTTTACAGGAAGCACCGAAAACGGTCCATATATAATAAATAAACACACCCGTTTTGTTCATGAAACAACACTGCGAAAATGTTGACAAATAAAGAAAGTGTTGTGTCTTTCTGAATGCTCATTATCGATGTGTTAAAAAACACAGCATACCATTAAAAAAAAGCCTAGTTCTTCAACACAAATGGAGAACTAGTTCATTCTATTAATCAATAGCACCGTTTGGATTTTGTTATAAAAAATTTAGTCTTGTAGTGTGTCATGGTCAAACATTTTCACTAGTGTTGTGTATATCAAGGCACTAGGAAAAATTTATAACAATTTAACATAGTGGTGCATCTTATGGGATGCCCCAAAAATGGTGCGTTCAATTTAACCAACCACACTGCCAAGTTTCTATTATAAAAAAATTAACATAGCAATGCACGTAGGTCCACACAACACACCAGGGTTGTTCACAGCATGGCACTGGGCCAAATATTTAAGAATTTATCATAGCAGTGCATCTTATAGAAGACAACACACCACTAGAAGACATTGGTTCTCCAAGGAACGTAGAGCAATGGTGATTTCCTTATAACAAATCGCACCATCCAGTTTATAATAAAAAAAAATTAACAAATCGGTGCATTTGTAGAACCAACTGCATCAAGTCACACAAAACATATGTAAAATGGAATAGTGATGTGTCTTGTTGGACGCCCCGTAATCGATATGTCTTGTTGGATGATCCATAACCGGTGTGTTAGAGAACACAACACAACAATAAATACATATTGATGCTTTGTGCTTGATATAGTGCACCAGTCGCAGTGCGTGTTATCTATTATAGTAGCACTGATTACTTTTCCAATTTTGTTTTTCAAATATAAATTAATTTCAATTTTGATAAACAAAAAATAGTTATATATGTGTGTGTTTTATAATTTCAGCTTGTTTTATCATTATATATGTCCCTAAAAATAATTTTATGTGAATTAGAGACGAAGAGAGTAGGAGCATCAACAACAACAGCCAGAAGAAAAACAATTTAATTGACAAAGTACATATGCAAACCTCCACAGTTAAATTTTGCGGAGGTTTTTCTTTGCGGAGGAAAAAAACATATGCAAACCTCCACAGTTAAATTTTGCGGAGGTTTTTCTTTGCGGAGGAAAAAACGGAGGTCACTCTTCGGTGCCTCTCATAATTTAGCACGTAGACTTGATCCTATGTCACTCTCTCAACTCTCTAGATCGCATCTTGTCCTCCACAGACCACTTGAATTTATGCAAAATACCATCCTTGTCAATCTTGTATCCATAATATGAACTAGCGTAAATTTTCTTGTAAATATCATATCTAAACCTCCTCTTCTTCGAATTGAGAGGGTTATCAAATATCTCTTTGAGACCGAGGATAAATTTTGTAGCCTCAAAGTATCTATAACCATGGCCCTTTTTGGTGGCACCAGGCACATCAACTTCATTCCCTTCCAAGTTCATCATCTTGGCCACCAGGCACATCAACTTCATTCCCTTCCAAGTTCATCATCTTGGCCCCTACTTTGGCATAATTATGACTACCAAGCTCTACAATTAGAGCTTCTCAGTGCTCCTTTGGCCTGATCAACAAGAAAGGAACCCTGGTGGATGTCTTAATTATAATACTCTTTTAACCTCAAGAATTACCTAAGGTCCATAGTGTATATTTAATAGAAGTTAAGAAACACATTTGGAAAAAAATCGATGATCCATAAGCTTCGCTAGCATGCCTTATTGTTGAATATTAAGCATTGTCTTGGTATTCTCCTCCATGAGATCCTCATTTGTGTATTTACCAAGAAACTCGTGTTTCTTCTTCTACACAACCATGCACTTGATCACTTTCTCATCCAGAAGGGGCACATGGGAAACAAACTCTCCCTCTCTTTGTTGCTAGTTTACCATGTCCTACTCTCCCATTTCTTCCACCACATCCTCTTGTTCCTCAAATAGGAATTGTTTAACGAAAATGACCTCCCCACTCTTGATCATCAACCTAGCCTTCCTCTTGATAGACTTGATCATCTACTACTCCCTCAATGCTCTAACTTGCATGTCCTTCTCTACAGGCCGTTCAAATTTCTCCAAGATACCATCCTCATAATCCATGTAGCCATAATAACTTGCATCAATTCACTTGTAAATATCATACCTAGACCACATCTTCTTCGCCTCAAGGGGCTTATCGAATAGCTCTTTGATTTCATAGAGGAATTCTGCAGCCCCACTTGTACAATTGGTTGTTGAAAGATTGTAGCATTCCATCTTTCAACAATCAATTGTACAAGTGGGACTGGGAATTTCCTCCCCGATGATATTCTATAATCACCTTGAGGAAAAGAAGAGGAGGTATAGGTATGTGATTTACATGCAAATTGATGCAAGTTATTATGGCTACAGGGATAACGAGGACAATATCTTGGAGAAATTTGAGTGGCCCGCGAAGGAAGAGATATGGGTCAGAGTGATGAGGGAGTGGCAGAGAATCGAATCTATCAAGAGGGAGGTCAAGTTGACGGTCAAGAGCAGGGAGTTCATTGTCATTAAGTCGATGTTGTTCAAGGAAGAGGAGGATGTGGTGGAAGAAATGGAAGAGCGGGACAAGGGAAACCAACAACATAGACAACAAGAGTTTTTTTCCCATGTGACCCTTTTGGATGAGAACGATATCGAGCACATGGTTGTGGAGAAGAAGAAACGTGAGCTTCTTAGTAAATACACTCGAGTGAGGATCTCATGGAGGAGCAGGTCGAGGCCAAGGAAATGCTTGATATTGAACGATAAGGCATGCCCGTGAAGCTTATGGATCATCAGTTTTTTATTTCAAATGTGCTTCTTAACTTCTATTAAATATACAATATGGGCCCTAGGTCATTCTTTTGGTTGACAGAGTATTATAATTAAGACATCCACTAGGTTTCATCTCTTGTTGATAATGAAAAATGGGCATTGGGAAGCTCTGGTCGTAGAGCTTGGCGATCCTAAGTATGTCAAATTAGGGGCCAAGATGATGGATTTGGAGAGGAATGAATTCAATGTTCATGATGCTACCGAAAAGGGCTCCAGTTACAGATACCTCGAGGCTATTGAATAACTCTCTGACGTCAAAGAGTTATTCGATAAGCCCCCCGAGGTGAAGAAGAGGAGGTGTAGGTATGAGATTTACAAATGAATTGATGTCAATTCATATTTTGGCTACATGAATGACAAGGATGGTATCTTATAGAAAATCAAGTGGCCCACGGAGAAGGAGATGTGAGCCAAAGTGTTAAGGGAGTGGAAGAAGATCAAGTGATTCGTGTGCTAAATTATGGGAGGCATCGAATAGTGATTTCCTCCACAAAACACAACCTCCGCAAAACTTTAATTGTGGAGGTTTCAATACATACTTTGTCAATTAAATTGTTTGTCGATGCATTTTTATGTAACAACCGCACTAATGCGCTTTCAATCGCACTAGTGCACTATAAAAAGTATAACACACATGTATATTATGTTTTTCCATATCATGTTGACGTTGTTGTTGTTTGATTTATAAAATGCATTGTGAGTATGTTAATGATTTCCCTATTTTTAAATTAAATTTGAGATGTACATCACTCATTAGAATTTAGAATTGCCATATAACATTTAATTTTAGTTTTATGAAACCGTTTAATTTGGATTGTGATTGTAAAAACTTATAACAATTAATACTATATAATGCTTAATTCTTCTTCAAGGTGAATTGTTTGTTGTCTGGCAAGATACAATATATTGATTAAATGTGTTTACAAAGAAAAATGCATAAATATGATGAATGAAATTATTCTTATTTAAATAATTGTCTTTTTCATATATTGTAATAATAACATTATGATATAATTATTCACTAATAATAATAATGTAATAATAATATTCTTTTATTAATTTTTAGTATTCAAATATTACAAGACAAAGCTATAATATAATCGTTTACTAAAATCACAATTATTATATTTATTTTTTCCAAAGATATTATTAATTTATATTATTCAACTATTATAATATATTAAACTTATTTAAGTTTAAATTAGTAAATATAAATAATATATAATAATAACTTTGCATCTATACAGTTTCGATGAAATGGTTTTACAAATTTTAACTCTATTGCCAACTTTATGAATCTTCTATTAAAAAGTATGTAAGTATTGATTGAATCTTATATTAAAAAAATATGTGAAGTATTGCATTTAGTTGAGTTTGTATCAACATGTATGGAGATATTGGATTTAATTAATGAATGAAAAATTAATTTGAATTAATTTGAAAATTTAATCTTACGAAATGTTATTTTTTATTTATTTTATTGATAAGTTATAATAATCATTCATAATTAAATTTATAATTGTTATATTAAAAAAATTTATTATTTAAAATTGTAATTGATTAAATTTTTAAAATTAAATTTAAATTATTAAATATGAAAATGAAATCACTAATAATAATGAATTTTAATATACACAATTTGTTTTGAATGACTATGATTTTTTTCTCTACCACCAACTTTATGAATCTCCTCATAAGGAAATGTAAGTATTAAAATTGGTTTGTGAATAAAATAACTAATTTGTTAAGGTTAAAAGTCTATTAAATTAAATTAATTTTATATAAATATTTAAAAATATAATTTTTTTTAATAAAACTCAATAAATAAAATAAACAAAAGTCTTTGTGTAGATGTTATAGGACTTAGTCCTCATCTTTGATGTAATGATTGTAACATGCAACCAACCACTTTATAAAACAAATGTCAAATTAAGCAATACATTTACATTAGTTCAATCGAAAATCCAAAATACAATTACTCAATCATCTTTTTCTTATGCCCCAAGGAGACATATAAAGGTAGACCCAATGCAAGGCATTTTTGGCAAGCGATTGGTGGTTTATGAAAGTTGTAGTTTATTAACAACTCGTCACCGGGAGACAAACTACATATTACATGCACAACAACAAATATAGATTCCTTCCATTTCATAAAGAACTCTTTGTCATTGGAGTGTTCCTCAAAGGAACAATTTGCACTAAATAATGAGGACCTACAACTATTTATAAACCGTACAATGTTCACATGATTTTGTGGATGACCGTCAATATATAACAAGTTTTTCCTGTTAAAATTTCCAGAAGCATAACCATTCATGCACAAACTATGCATAGAAATGCTATGTTTGTATTTAACAATACTCAAATAACTAGATGGATTATAAATAGTTCCACAACATGGCATAAGTGCGATTGATTGTTTGTGAGGGACATACACATGTGAAATGATAAAAAACCCAAGATTTGCAACATCTATTTTAGACTTGGAAATCATATAACTAT
>CBVK0100094843.1:0-14212 GCA_900067695.1 Picea abies | reverse complement strand
CCATGAATGACTTCATTATTGTTTGACGATGTTGAGTTCTTGTAACCATGTGCAGACAAAATTTCAGTGATAACACATGTCATTCCATTTCCGGTGATATGTGGTACTCCATGTAATTCCTCTCAGTTAGGGAGATATGGCCTTGTGAAGTTGGAGAACCCTCATGAGTTATCTAGAATCCCCTAGAAGGTCAAATAAGTCAAGAAGATCAAATTATTATAGAATCTCCTAGAAGAATTTGACTAGTCAAAGTGGTTGTAACTAGGAGTTAATCATGAGTTCAGTGGTTGGAAAAAGAAAATAATAAAAAATAAATTAGTTGCAACTATAAGTGGTGAGATTACTATTTGTAGATAAAGTGGTTGTAAGTGGACAAAGTAGTTAGAAGTGGGTTATCCATTAAAGAAGAATTTTGGTTAGAAGATAACCCCTAGAGGAAGCTACTTGGAGAGTATAAAAAAGAGAGTAAGGGTCTCTTATTATGGATGAGATTTGAGCATATTGAATATATATTATCTTGTGAAAGGTTTATTGCAGGTACCCATTAATACATTTGAAGTTACAAAGAAAGTTGAGGGAAAATTCTTGGAGTTGTAGCATATTCGAACAACCCTAATCTTTGAGACATATGAAAGTTGCAGTGCAGTTCATGCATGAATGTATGCGGGATTTAGAAGAGTAAAGCACGGATACCTACGAGATGTAGAAGGGAAAAGAGAGGATCTGTAAAATGGTTTGTGCAATCTCAAGAAGAAATGTTTGGTCCAGGTTGTTGAGGCCGAGGTTGGTCTATTGGTCTGATATCTGAGGCATCGAATCAATTACAGTATGAAAAGGTAATTCCAAATCCTTATGAGGTTGTGGAACTTGATTAAGGCATGACTTGGTAATGTTTAGCATATGCTCTCCTGGAACTATGGTATCTTTTCTAGAACCATTGAAGAACATTTCTAGTGCAGGTATGAGTGTTATTGGTATGGTTTTTTTGATGGTTACTTATTGTTATGGTATTGTGTATGCTTGAGGCATACTTGGCATGGTTGAATATGGTATATGTTGGATGGTTGGCTGAATGAGCAACATTGTTATGTATGGTACATATCTAATGACATGGTATATGGAAGAGGTTGTAAATAGTTGATTCTCTAGTTCATTGTTGATGTATCTCTTGATTCATGAAGGATGGATGTATGTTGGTATACACTTGATGTATGGTATGGCACAAGTTGTTTATGATCAATGATTGATGAGCAGAAACAATAGGACTAGACAGTGACATAGAGACTGAGACAGTGCCACAGAAAGAGAAAAAGAGATAGTGACAGTTAATTTGGGAAGGTCTGAAGAAGTCCACGAGTTGTAGTACACAAGGACTTGGACATCCAAGGGCTGCAGTTAGGAATGGCGTGGAAACTTGGGTCCCGCATGTTGGAAATACATAGGTTGCGAATCTGTGAAAACATTTGACAGATAGTTTTCTATCTACAAGTTGGCTTTTGTACTTGAGGGTTGGATTACTCACATCTCAGTTGGCATTGAGATCTACATGTTGGGTCTTGTACTGAGATTTGGTACTTTCTTGGATTTGGTGCTCTTTTCAGTTGGTGTTAATAAACCCCGGAGATTGTAGTCTCCTGTAACACATAATACAAAAAGCTTACATGTATATCTGATGTTCTTTGTGTTTATTGTGGTGATGGTTTATAGTTCTCTATTATTCATGAATGTTGTTGATACATGCAAGTAACTAAGTATGAATGAATAATATGTTTGAAGTAGTTGCTAACTAAACTTTTTAAAGAAGTGTAAAAAGAGTCCTACACTAATTCACCCCCCATGTTAGTGTGTTCAGTGTGTCTAACACCATGCCCAAGGACAAAATGTCCAGAAACTCCATTTCTTCTTGGATGTATCTATGCAAACCACCATGGTACTTGAGCACCCGATGTCTCTCAAAATATTTGATACCCAGCTTGGTGCACAAGGTATGGAAGACTGTAAATAATGAGATTATAAATAAGAGAGTAAGGGTCTCTTATGGTGGATGAGCTTTGAGCATATTGAATATATATTATCTTGTGAAAGGTTTATTACAGGTACCCATTAATACATTTGAAGTTACAGAGAAAGTTGAGGGAAAAGTCTTGGAGTTGTAGCATATTCAAACAACCCTAATCTCTGAGACATATGAAAGTTGCAATGCAGTTCATGCATGAATGTATGCGGGATTTAGAAGAGTAAAGCATGGATACCCATGAGATCTAGAAGGGAAAAGAGTGGATCTGTAAAAGGGTTTGTTCAATCTCAAGAAGAAATATTTGGTCCAGGTTGTTGAGGCCGAGGTTGGTCTATTGATCTGATATCTAAGGCATCGAATCAATTACAGTATGAAAAGGTAATTCCATATCCTTATGAGGTTGTGGAACTTGATTAAGGCATGCCTTGGTAATGTTTAGCATATGCTCTCGTGGAACTATGGTATCTTTTTTAGATCCATTGAAGAACATTGCTAGTGCAAGTCTAAGTGTTATTGGTATGGTTGTTTTGATGGTTACTTATTGTTATGGTATGGTGTATGCTTGAGGCATACTTGGCATGGTTGAATATGGTATATGTTGGATGGTTGGCTGAATGAGCAGCATTGTTATGTATGGTACATATCTAATGACATGGTATATGGCACAGGTTGTAAATAGTTGATTCTCTAGTTCATTGTTGATGTATCTCTTGATTCATGAAATATGGATGTATGTTGGTATACACTTGATGTATGGTATGGCACAAGTTGTTTATGATTAGTGATTGATGAGAAGAGACAATAGGACTAGACAGTGACACAGAGACTGAGATAGTGGCACAGAAAGAGAAAAAGAGATAGTGACAGTGAATTTGGGAAGGTCTGAAGAAGTCCACGAGTTGCAGTACACAAGGATGTGGACATCCAAGGGTTGCAGTGAGGAATGGCATGGATACTCGGGTCCCGCATGTTGCAAATACATAGGTCGCGGATCTGTGAAAATATTTGACAGATTGTTTTCTATCTACAAGTTGGGTTTTGTACTTGAGGGTTGGATTACTCACATCTCAGTTGGTGTTGAGATCTGCATGTTGGGTCTTGTACTGAGATTTGGTACTTTATTGGATTTGGTGCTAATAAACCCCAGAGATTGTAGTCTCCTATAATACATAATACAAAAAGCTCACATATATCTAAAGTTCTTTGTGTTTATTGTGGTGATGGTTTATAGTTCTCTGTTATTCATGAATGTTGTTGATACATGCAAGTAACTATGTATGAATGAATAATATGTTTGAAGTGGTTGCTAACTAAACTTTTTAAAGAAGTGTAAAAAGAGTCCTACACTAATTCACCCCCCCTCTCAGTGTGGTCGGTGTGTAACACCGCGCCCAAGGACAAGATGTCCAGAAACTCCATTTCTTCTTGGATGTATCTATGCAGACCACCGTGGTACTTGAGCACCCGATGTCACTCAGAATCTTTGATACCCGGCTTGGTGCACAAGGTATGGAAGATATTTGTGAACTATGGCACTACTTGGTCCCTTTCTTGCCACAGTGTGGTCCATTTTGTATGCAAGTCATCATAACTTCCAACAGGGTAGTATTGTTCCTTAATAACATCCCTGGAGGACTCCCAAGTGAGTAAGACTGTAAATAATGAGGGTTCCTCTGTTTTCTTTTGCTCACAAAAAGTCTCCCACCAATCTTTGACATGGGGAACAACTTTGAGGAGCACAAAAGTAATACTTTGAGGAGCACAAAAGTAATATTTTCTCTATTCAAAAAGTTATGGAATATAAATAATATCAAAGTTGATATGTACCTTGAAGGGGGAAGCACCTCCACTCGAGGAAGATGTGTTTCTTATTGCTAGTTGTCGAAGGATTTGCGCAAAATTATCATCTCTTTCATTTATTGTGTGAGGGCTTCCTCGAGCAATAGTTTGAAAGGATCTCTTGTCCTGACGTATTTCTTTTCTTCCGCCATGGAAGGTCTCTTGGGCATGCGAGAGAGCTTTTGTCCTTGAGAAAAACAAGATCGAGACCCAACTCCTTGTACCTTGACCTCATCGGGGACATGCACTAAGAACGACAAGGAGTAGACCTCTCTGATACCACTAATCTGAATTTTATGAGCATAACGAAATGAAAACAGATTATTATTATTATTAACACAGAGACACAAGGAACAATAACATAGATACAGTAAAATTGACTTTTATTCAATAAAGAAATATGATGAAATTGTAAAATGCAGACTGAAAATAAGCTTGCTAGAATGGTGGCGGATTATCTATGAGAAGAGATGTGACGGTTGAGCTCATTCACAAGAAGATGAGTACAATGAGGATCTGAAAGACTTTTTAAAATAAACATGAATGCGAAAACTCTATACATCCAAAAATCTAACCGTGGGAGATGAAGTGCCAAAAGTCATGTGGGCCCTGTTGAGGTAAGTTAGTACATCAACTTCCAGGGGTCGTAACTTTTTCACACGATCTTCGTTTAGGCGCATGATAGCCCGTTGGAAAGGTCTATCCGAGGAATACACATTATGTCATCAAACTCTAACTTTGTATATAGTTTGACTGTGGCGAGCCCTAAAAATGTTGTTTAGGGTCTCAAAATGGCCCTGGAAGTTTAGGACTCGAAAACTAGGAAAAAACAACCAAACTGAAAAACTGTCAAGATGAGCTAGTTGGAATAGGTGGGTGGCCACCGATATCCACCTCGATCAACTGAACCATGATTGTGAAAGTATTATCTAGTGTCAGATGGATTAACCACAACACCTATTGGTTTTGCCTTAGTTCTATAATGCACTTCGAAAGAAATTTGTTCCTTTCATCTCCTAGACAGTACTAAACACACTGAATGTCGGTTGGTTGTTTTGGCGGATTTAAAAATTTGTTCTATTGATGCATAACCTTAGTCTTAATTGGTGAATTAAGAGCATGTACATCATACATGACCCAACAAGTGACGGAATCTAATTTTTGCGAATCATCATCAAAATATAATATGTGAAATTTTCACCTCTAAAATATAACAATCATATTATTCTCGCCATTATGATTCCAATGCAACTCACATAATCAAAATCCAATACCCACAGGTACAAGAATGGATCAACCAAGAAATCCTCTCGTGTACTTTGAAGTGAAAAAGACGGTACTCCAATCCGACTTCGTAGAAACAAGTTATGAAGTTTTTTCGATAATGTTAATATGAAGTTCATACCCTAGGTTTTTCGTTTCCACATGAAATTGGTTTTGGTAAGACCCTTCGTTATTTAAAAAAAAAAAAAAATTAATTTTAACCTGATTCAGTTATGATTAATATTTTTTATTTTGAATTTATATTTAATTTGAATTTAAACTTGTTTAAATTCAAATTAAACCTAAATCCATGATAATTAAAACAAAACAAAAAAAATGAAAAGAAAATTATAAGTTATGAAACCATCAAAGGACTTGGGAAATGTGGAAAAACATTTCCGAACCATTGGCAAGGTTAAAACTAAGTTCGCTGAGGCAATCGGCAAAGTTGACAAGAAGTTCGCTGAGGCAAGCTTAATTTAAAACACCATAAATTAAGAAGAACCTGTTTATGCAAATCAATCCATTTGTGTTAAAGACAACAACAATGCAACTCCGGTTGATGGTGCATTGCAATTTCATACTGGTAAAAACCAGAAGCAGAGTTTTGATGGAAATAATGTAGAGAACGCCCAGACTTCGCCACTGATCGACAAAGTTAACTAGAACTGCTCCGAAAGGGACCGACAAAAAGGTTAAGTATTACGATGTACATCGGAGCCCTTGAGAGAAATACCTCCGATAAGACTAGTGAACACGAGGACAACTAATATGGCACACCCAACAATGTTGTGACCTTCCTAGTCAATCCATCTGGCAATGTTGGAAGAAAAGGAGGTCGATTTTATAGTTGAAGCATTGTTAAGCGTTTCTACATCTAGCAGATTACTGTTTTCTTTGTTATTGATACAGGAGATGACATTTGAAAAACCCTTGGCTATTATTTTTTGCTTCTAACTTGATACATCTATCCATTCTAAGTGGTGTTGATAACAAGAAGGTGCAACACAACTGCTGTGTCAATATTCTATGTGTGCTTTTACAATGTGCTTCACCTTCTAGGTGCCATTATATTTGAAAGTGAATAGCCTCTTACTGCAAGGTTGGGTTTTCAACTTCCCTTCAGTTATTCATTAGTTCTGGTAGCCTTCATTGCCACTAAGTCAAGTGAAGTCTTTGCTTTCCGACAATTTTGAATATGATTAGAGTCAGGATTACTGTTGCTACTTGTTCCTCCTAGGCTGGTTGGAAATGAGAAGTAACATGCCTATGTTGAAGTGAAATATGTCATGAAATGAAAAGCAAGTGAAGTTGATAATATCAAGAGAATGAATCTGAAAGGAGAGACTTAATATTGGATTTGATAATATAAGCACTGCAAGCATATGTGGCTTTGAGAACAACCCTAGTTTTGGCCCAAGTTTAAATTCAGATGCATCTTCTTACAAAGCGAGGGGTCAGACATCTGCACTTTCCACTATCCCTTCCAAGGATATCAGTACGAAGCAAGGTAAAGCATGGGAAGAAAACTAGTTCTTGGCAACTCAGAAATCTGAAGAAGAAGTGTCATCTAAAACTAGAACTGAACTCTACCAAACCAATTTGACATTCATATTTTGTCCATAACGTTTGACAATCCTATTCATTTTTCAGGATTAGGATATGGCACTTTATTGACATCCTTGAGATATACAACATCTCAACCACAACCAAAAGAACCACAAATTGAACTCAGGGAAGTTTACACAAAATATCAATTAGTAAATGCTTCAATTTTATGGGTTTGAAATCTTGTTTTAATGGTTTTCATATGAGATCACTCATCTATTGCAAGTTAAATGACTCCAGATAGCCAACTCCGAGGGGAGGTCATACTTAGTGTCCTTGTGATGTGATCTACATCCAAATATGTCAACAAAGCAACAAAAATAGTCGTAGCAGTGGAAGAAGATCAGTGAAGTAGATCAGACTAAAAAATAGTCTGAACCCTATGATGATCATAACTCTTAATACTCGAGCCAACCATGATAGTAGATGAGGCATGCTATGGACGAAATCCATGATGGACCACGAGCACTAGAAGACAAATTTGAGTCATAACCGTTGTCTCTCCCTATAATCATCACCAAGGGAGTAAAGACAAAAGATGGGAAATGAAAGGTCATCGAGGTAGGTGGAAGGCCAAGAGTCATATTGAGCCTCAATAAATATTAGAATAGTACTCAAAGAAAAGATCTTTTGTCTCTTCAAACATCGTACACTTCTGAACTATTTTGGGAATATAGTGTCAACTAAAATTGGAGAGCTTTCCTTAGACTTTTAATGTACTATCTGTTAATACAGAGAAGCCTCGGGGACAACTTTTGACAGGGAGAAGGACTCGCATGTGTTGTTGTTTTGTTGCGAACTTTTTCAACCAAAATGTTTGTTGTTCACATGGGTTGTAAGAGCATGTTTGTTTATGGACTTTGTTGTTCACATGGGTTGTAAGAGCATGTTTGTTTATGGACTATTTTGACACATTATGTGTTTTCTTGCAGTCTTGTTACTCTTTATTATATTACATGCCATGAGCGAATGCTTGCCTATGTATGTGATATAGTGACTTAGACTATTCTGGTTATATATTCATGTGTAGGTGTTATTTGACTTTATTTATTCATTTTAGCTATCTCTGTAAAGATATTGGTAGAGTTAGTTTTGTGTCACAACTCATTCACTTATGTTAATTCACTCATAGCTAGGATAGGATAGATTATAAATAGATTAGACCTGCATTTACATAGTCTTCATCTACATCCTCTATTTGCATAACCATCCATCACCCACCTTCATCAATGGACCAAACCACAACTGGTAAAATCAAACCAACAATGGTTGTCAGGGTAGAATCCAGATGGGTTCCCTATTCTAAATGGTGAGATGTCTAATTGGGACTTCTTACTGAGGCTAACCCTTATTGTTGTCAGGTGAATTTAAACCCATCAACAGAATTGGCACTAGAAGGAAGGATGGATTACAATCTTGACCATGTGGAGCCATTTCACTTAACTTTTATCCAACACATGGCTCCTCTCCATACCTATGTATGGGACAATCCTTTGAGTCTTATGAGATGCACCATGGTTATTTCAATCAAGACAATTATTCTCTTGTCAAAACTCAAATTCAATGGTCAAGGGCATGTCTCTACATTCGCTCACCTTAATCAGTTTGACATCACTCAACGAAATCTAAATATTGTACAGAACAATGAATCATGCCAACTATTCATCCTCACATTCAAAGGGAAAGTTAAAACTTGGTTTAGGACATTACCGACAAAATCAATTCATAACTGGAAAAAATTCATGGAAATGTGTATCTCTGCTCATGAAAGTTACGTTTACGACAAACTCTTATATGAACTTAAATAAATACATAGGCTTGGAAACGAATATGTGGATAATTTATTCCTAAGAGTTATGCATATTTTTCATAGATTTCTTGAAAATGACAAACCCCAGACCAACTAATCTTGAACTGGTTTTCCTATCTTGTCTCTGATCCTAAAAGGCGTGACCTGGATGATCAAATCATCTCTAATTCACAAAATTCAAGTCTTACCATGAAAGATAAAGGGGTACATAATCTCTGACAAACACTCTATTGGAGCTATGGAGAAATCTTTACTATAAATATCGAACCTCGTAGACTAAGAGTGTGAACCATTTAACAATCCACCTTCACAAAATCATGAACATATTTTGGTTTATGAAGAATCCCTCACTAAATAAATCCCATCATTTTTAGAATCTAAAGATATTCATGCACTTGATACAAATTTGTTTGACACTAGTAACCCACATGAGCACCCACCTGCTCATCATGTAGCACAACCTGTATGATGTTCTTACAATAGAACACTAAATGCTAAATCAGAACAACAATATTTACAATTTGTGTCTGATCAAGAAATCATTCTCCATGATAGTCCATCCAAGATGCACAAAGTTCTAAGTCCTTCTTCATTTCCAGAACCTCCCGAATTACAATTTAATCTTGATAATCTTGTTTTTTATGACTACTTTACTATTTCAGAATTGAATGTTAATGATGACCTATCATTTAATGATCCTTTACAATCTGAAATTTCTAACCTGGATGCACAAAAGTTAATCACTGAAAATCTAAAGTTTGTAGAGAACAATGAGTTTGTTGATCCTCATGAAGATATCACAACAAACGAACAACCTATCACTATGAAAAGTATAGGAAACATTGAGTTGATCCAAGAACCTTTATCATCTCAGTCTGCTCTAGAATCACATGTTACTCCCCATGAGCAGATACATCACTCATCCTAGGATTAATTCCCAATACTCTAGCATTTTTCACATGATTTTATCGATGTCATAGAAGAGACTTTGGAGTCATATTCCCTCAATGTTTCTCTCAAACAACAAACTATCATTTATCTCCTTAGCATGTCGAGTATGTGAAATTTGGACCCAAGGAAATATTCATCGATGAAGAAGCACTCCAATATCAACCGATGATTATGTCAAGTGCTCGTTGTCTTACTTCTACCCCTAGGATGAGATATACCACCCACTCTGACACTCCCTTACAAAGTAAGTTGCATGCAAATTTCATTCACGAGCCTCATCGAGTATGTCTCTCATTATTGATTTCCTTCCAACGGTCATATATTTATCACTGTAAAATTTTTGAGATAATTGAATCTTGGTTGGAGGAATATTAAATATCTGCATGTACCATGAATCATAACGCCACTAAATTTCACTTGTTGAGTGGAGACTTGCTTCAATCAATTCTTCCTATCTCTCATCCCTCATTGCTTCATTCTCTACAATTAGCTTTCCATCAACATGCAATTCTAGGTTTGGAGGTTACTTAACTGGCTACACTAGCACTATGCTTACACCTAGCCTTATTTTAGTCAGTGTACGATAGGTTAGGAATAGGAGTAGCGTAGTTATTTTAATTCCTTCTTACTGCAATAACTCAAATGCTTACTTTTGTTTTCATCTAAATAGCATAGATTTAGATTTTTTTTGGTCACTTCAATAAAGATTGCTTGCTGCAATTAGTCTAGTTTGCAATTCATGAAGGTGTGCTTTTGTTTAAGTTTCTTTTCATCAAATTTTTCTTGTTTTTCATTTAATTCTTTTCATTTTTCTTTAACTAAAAACTTGGCTTAACCTTGGTTTCCATCCATCTTCATGAGAAAACCATGTGCAAGAATTCTTTGAGAGGTTTGAATTGAAAAATTCACTTGTTTCAATAGCATTTACTCAAATGTTTAGAGTTAGACAACATGTTATCCCATGAGGCTGAAAGAATACCTATTGAGGAATACATGAAAAATGGAACAAGATAGAAACCTTGCTAAGGGAATTACATGGTTTGTTCACAACCTTACTCAGGATGGTTTTTATCGAGCAAAATTCACTAAATTACTTGTTTCTCTATAACAGATGGCATGCTTAACACTTTATGGTGCATTTACCCTTTCCCAATCATAAAATATGTTTTCAATCATGGGAAACGTAATGGTGTACTTCACATCTAACATATGCCTTGAGGAACAGAGTATCAAGTTTCAATATCCATCTAATCTACGTCAAGTGAGACCTAATATCAGGGATACAAATCAACCAAATGTCTCTCATGCACACTTCTTTAGGGAAGAACCAATTATTTTTACAACTATAGTGATTTGTTTCCCAAAACATGAGACTCCATCAGACAAACCAACACTCGAGCTCAATTCTACTATGTCTCTTGGAAACTGGAATAGGTAATACTCATGGTTTGATCTCAAACATCCAAACATATTTTTTTCGTCGTTTTTAATATTAATGTGGTGAAGATTTTCAAAAAGGTTTTTTGGATTTTGATCATCGAAATATATCACCATTTGAAAAGAAGGATAATATTTTAGGAAAATATTCATCTTCAGAAGATTTGAATTGATTATGAAACATCATAACTATGGTTAACTAAGCCTATCACTCTGTAACATTATGTCTAGGGATGGAAGAAGTGAATATATCACAAGACCAAAGAAAAGATTTATGATGGACAACAAAGAGGAATCTTGGCCAACCCTTGTCCATTGAAGCACAAGGTTGCATAATGGAACTAAAAGTCTTCAAAAAATCATGATGAGAGGTGTAGTTCTCAACCAATGCTAGCACTGAAACCCATGTGAATGAAGTATTGCATGTATCAGATGGTTGGAATGTGTGAATATCCTCTAAGTTGTTGGAAACACTCAATCTATGATCTCTTTATTTGTACAATTTCTGTCCTAAATGCATGCCTTTGATCATCATTTAGACAAACTTTCATTTTTCAGTGCACCAGATTTTGGGCCCAATTCATCTCCTAATTTTGACTTTCTTTTTTCTCTTTCCTTCTTCATCACCCTTTCCCTTTTCAAGCAGTTCATTTATTAATTTATGTTCATCTCATAACTTTTATTTGTATGTAATGACATGCAGACCTCTCACCTCATTTTTTCTTTTACAGGAAAACTTTTCACACTAGAGAAGGCATTGAATCAGAGCTATCTTGAGATGTTGCGACAATGGTTAAACCATGAATGAGCATAGTGGTTAATCAATGATCATCCTTTCATATTGGATGGCAAGCAGATACCATGTAACAAAGGAACCATCCACACACTATGTAGCTGCTCATGTGAAAGGTGAAGTATCAAAGTCTAAAGGATGAAAACCAAAAGGGATATCTCTATGTAGTTAGGTAAAGAAAATATACAAATAAATATCAATGGTTGGAAGTCATCCCCTATTAGGATAAATGACCATCACTTTCCTCTTCCACTGAATGCTAAGCATGCACTAAATAAGCTGAGAAGGAATGGAAATGAAAGTTTGACCAGACTAGGGGATATGTAGATATCTCCGCGAAGGATATGGATGCTCCGCTGCATTGGAGCAAGGTCTTTGACATTGTGGTGACTCCATCGGGGCTATGAACGCTTGCAGGGAGTGGAGCAACACTTGTGATATATCTATATACGCACTTGGTGAAAAATATTTATTTATCCCAAATATATATCAGCCCCACGATGAATATAAAAAATTGGATCATCGACGCAGTCTAAGGAAATAAATGTTATTGTCATTCATCCTCCATCTACAACAGATGAGCTCTACTAGCCTATATGCAAGCATTTCCAGTGAGTGCATCGCGATGTAATCTTTCAAGTAACTATTATGCATTATTTATGGAATTTCTAGTCTTAAAAGTAATTTTCTGATCCTCTATATTTTCTTCTTATAAGTTAGGAAGGACTAGCAAAGATTCTAGTTTCTCTTAGTGTATAACCATTTTTTGCTCACGTAAAATAAGCTCTTAATTTTCTTATCTTGGCATTTCTCCTAGACAAAAAATGATCCCCCTTTCAATTATTCCCACTAGAACCCTCGCACTCTCTCCCTCGCACAAATGGATACCCCCAAGTTTTTCCTCTCGCTCTCCCCGCTTTACTGCTTCTGGTTCCTCCTAAGATCACTACGACCTATCAATTCACACTTCATTGAGTTCCCTCTTTCTTCACTAATACATAGCGTACTGATGAACACATCCTTCCTTCCACTGTCGCATTAGTGCACCATTGATTTCTTCACCTATACATAGGCCACCTTCCTTCCGGCTTGAGTTATGTGCAAGCATGCTTCCACAAAACTTCACTGACACACACGTCTTTATCACCGTCAAACCATGTGCGATCAATGTCAAAACATCAGTAATGATCGTGTGATCACCATCACTACAAACACACCTTTCATTAGCTAATTCCCTTCCACTTCCGTTGATACACCACATATAGGCAACATTCCTCGCTTTCACTTCATTACATTTCTTATCGATGAGGTTCACCTCTTCTTCGCCGACGTGCTACCCATTGATAAGTTTCCCTCTCCTGTCGCCAATGCTTCAGTGAAAGGATGTCAAGCCCTCATCATCATCGAGTGCATCAATGACGATCTTCTTCCTCTCGTCCATGTTGACTCGCTCAGCAAGGCCCGCCCTCGTCTTGAGTCCTATCTTATCCTCCTCCAGCTCAAATCCTTCTTGCTGCACCCATCACTCAATCTCCTTACATTCACAATGACGAAAATCTCCATTCCTAATTAGATCGTTGGCCACCGATTTCCTACCATGCCTAACCTGCTCCATATTGCAGTCACAATCAAACCGGTCTGTATAGTCAACAACTTACATTCGCGTACCACATCAGCTTGTTTGCTTTGCGTTTCCTGGTTCTACGACTAAACCATGATTGCAAAAGTATCATCTAGTTTTAGATGGGTTAACCATAACACCTTTTTGTCTTGCGATAGTTCTGAAATGCACTTTGGAAGCATTTTGGTCCTTTAAGCTCCTAGATAGTACTATGCACAACACACGTTAGTTGGGTATTTTGGAAGATTTGTAACTTTTTTATTTTGACGCATAACCTAAGTATCAATGAGTGAATCAAGATCCTTTACATCACAAATGACCCATCAACTGGAAAAATCTAATTTGAGCAAAGCATCATTGAAAACAAGACCCAAACTTCCATTAAAAATTGTCTTTGAGAACAATTTTTTTGCACCCATCAAAGTGAAATTTTCACCCTTGAAACATGAGAGTCATATGGTTCTTTCCATTATGATTCCAAAGCAACTCATGAAATCAAAATCCGATGCACATAAGTACTAGAACGGGTAACCTAAGGTTTCTCGCCCTAACTGGCCGCATTGGTCATTACACAAATGCGATGTTGGTATGGCAAGGTTAGATGGCTCGAGAAGAGAACCTCTCCGTGTACTTTGCAGTGCAAAAGATGGTACTCTAATCTGACTTCGTACAAGAAAGTTATGAAGTTTTTACGATAATGTTAGCATGAAGTTCATACCCTGGGTTTTTGGCCTCTACATGAAATTGGTTTTGGTAAAATGCTTGGTTATTTTATTTTTTAAATTAATTAATTTTAAGTGATTGATTCATGATTAATCTTTATTATTTTGAATTTATATTTAATTTAAATTTAAACTTGTGTTGATTCAAATT